>SMOM01000012.1:0-190892 GCA_004936725.1 Alternaria brassicae | reverse complement strand
TACATTCAGAAGAAACAAAAAGATTTATGATGTGAATAACACCAAAGAAAACATCCTTTTTTTTGTAGAAATAGTTAAATTTCTGAGATAAGTATGCTATGACTTAAAAAAAAAACTGCTTTAGCCGTGGATATTATAGACACTATAAACGGAGAAGTAAAAAAGCTCTGGATCTAATTCTGAAGCAGCTAGATTTTTAATGTAAGTGAATGATCCATACGTAGTTATAAGAAAAGTGGAAAGTTATATTTAAATAGATATATAATAAAACCCCCAAAAAAAAAAAAAGCTTGAGAAGCTCAATTGGCTGAGCGGAACTCTGAAGATGTTTAGGTTATAAGTTCTGAATCTTATCTCAGGCAATAACTTGTTTTACATCTAATAAACTTATCGACATGGTTTATTATTTGTATTTACATAGTAGATAATATAAATATATAGTATAGTATAGAGTAGAGCGGAACTCTGAAGATGTTTAGGCTATAAGTTCAAATCTTATCTCGAGCATATTATTTTAAACAGTAGTATTTAGTTTATTATAAAGATTAATTATAAACGGTATACAGCTTAATAATTATTTAATTTTTATGATGAATGAAAATACTACTAAATTTAGGTTATTTAAGGTGTATTTAGCTATTTTATAATGTATTATACATTTAGGTGAATTAATTTATTTTCCTTAATTTTTTCTTTTGCTCATGGTTTATTGCTATAGTTTCTTTTTTTTCTGTTTGTTTATTTTTTTTCCATAGAAAAAAAGAAACTATAAAAAATAAAATAACAGTTACAAAAAAGAAAATTACTGCAAGCTTCTCTCTCCCCCCCCCCCTATATTGCTGGGGAGGAAGCATTTATACTTTTTTACTTCTATATATACTTTTTTTTACTCTATATATTTGTATTGCTTATAGAATATTTGTATATCTTAAGGTTTATTTACACAGTATCCTAAAATAGTTTTATTTTTAGTATTAAAATGGGTATGCTGAAATTGGTAGACAGGTCCCGCTTAGGACGGGGTGAAATTAATTCATATAAGTCTGAGTCTTATTACCCATAAATATTATAATAACGTATTATTCTATAAAATTTACATATTTTAATTTATTTTTTAATATGTTCATCATTATTAATATGTAGTAGACTAATGGTAAGTCATAAATTTTGGTATTTACTTATGGGTGTCTGAATCACCCCTACATAAAAAAAGGTGGATATAGTTCAATTGGCAGAACAACTGTATGTGGCACAGTAAGTTCCCTGTTCGATTCAGGTATCCTGTATATAGTGATACATATAGGGTTGTTATTTTATGTGCTATATATGTCTATATACCTTTATACACGTTTATAGACTAACATAGTTTACCTATTACATGTGCTATAAAATATACTTACACCAATATGGTTTAGATAGGGAATATGTTGTTGTATGTTATACAATAATAAGCCAGGATAGTTCAATCGGTAGAACATTAATTTCATGCATTAATAGTGGGAATTCAAATTTCTCTCCTGGCTCGCGTAAATTACTTTATATAATTTGTGTTATCTTCGTTTCACCTGCTTTTTTTATTTATATAAATAAAAAAAAAAGCTGGACACACTTTTTAATTGTCTTTTTTTTACAATTAACTTTTTTATGAAATGTAACCATGTTACATTATAGTATAATGAATACCAGTTTATGGAAAAGAGCATTATACAAATGTAAGAGCAATTAGGGGACTCATAACGAAACCCTTTTCGCTGCAAGCTACCCTTTCCTATATCATCTTGGCTTTTGTCATTTTGACATGCTGGGTTATTTTATACGGAGGGACGAATACCATTTTGTATATGCCCTATACCTAGAATCCTTACTTTTATTAAGGGAACTTGATTTGGGAAATTATAAGTCTTGTTTCTTGAATTTTTATTTGTTATGTACGTTATTTGTGAAGGTTTGGAGGATTATTGGACTCTTGTGGTTTTCCTTACTTTTTTTTTATACATATATCATGATAAAAAATAAAAATCAAAAAAAGTAAGGAGTAAGGAAACCCTTATAAACCCTTACTAAACAGTATACCACAACGTTAACAATTAAAATCACCTTACATAATACTTTGTTAATTAAATTATGTTATCTTGATTAAAGAAAAGGAGATGAACGTGGATTATCTACTATTATATTTATGCCTTGTTACAATACATCACCAGAATTGATGTACAGGCTCCAGCTATGGAATTGGATACTAATCGTTCCATGTATATAATGGAATTGTACTAGTTCTAAACAAAAGCATAAAAAACTTTTATATTGTTTTTAAACTTGTGATACAAATGTAATTCATCCTAATTTTATTATATTTAATTTTTTTTAGAGAATAGTAGGAAGTCCAGTGATTTAAATATAGCTTTTAAAAGTGAGGTAAAAGCTTGGGTAATCCACAGAAATTAAGATAATAAAACTTTCAGTTTTTATTATAACTATGAAATAAAAAAGCCTTAATTAATCTTTATTTTAGTTAAATATTACGTACATGACCTGGCTTACTTGTATCCAAGTTATATATCTTATGTTGTCTTAAAATAAAGATATATTCAAAAACCTTAGGCTACTAATTCTAATACATAGTATAGCAAACATAACAAATTAGTTTAGTAAAACAGTTGCATGTTGTACAGACAATTCTTTTTAAAGTATACGATATATCACAAAAATATTTTTTTTTCATTGTTTAATTGTGTTATGAATTTAGACATATTTGGTAAAAGATTGATTTTTATATCTATTGATATAAAGTATTTTTCTTTCAAGTTATTTCTCTTTATGACAACATTATATAATAATTAATAACTTGTTCTCAGTTTTCCATATTTATTATTTTGTAACAAATACAGCTGAGCTGATACGATATAGAAATTCATTATAATACACATTAAAGGTTGAGTACTACTTTTTTTTTTATTAAAAAAAAAACATCTCTTAGTTACCTTATAGAGTACATTGTATATTATAAACAGGTTAGAGCCAGGTTGGTTAGGCGCCTCATTTGAGTTGAGGATTTGTTATGTTTGAATCATAATAACCTGGAATAGGATTTTAAATCATTATTTATAAATACATATAGTAGTATATTTGATATGTAATGTATTACTTCATAATTCTATCACCTTTATATTTAGATTATAGATTATAAGGATTAACTTTATGCCTAGTACATATTTAAAACCATTTCTTTTTTATTGTAACATTTTTTTCGGAACAATTTAATAAAATTTATACTTGTAGTAGAACATAATATAACAATATGAAATACAATACAATAATTAGCCCACTAGACCAGTTTGAAATTAGGAACTTATTTAGTATAGATACACCATTATTAGCAAACATGAACCTATCTATTACTAATATAGGGTTGTACCTGACTATTGCTGCTTTCATAGCTTTCTATGTTAGTATTTTAGCTACTAACCACTCCAAAATAACTCCAAACAAATGATCTTTAAGTCAAGAAACCTTATATGCAACTATACATAGCATTGTTGTAAGCCAAATTAATAATAAAATGGTCAAGCTTACTTTCCATTTATGTATGCATTATTTATTTTCATTTTAATAAACAATCTAATAGGAATGGTTCGGTCAAAACACCTTTATAGCATTGTTAATAACAATAATGATTTTAAAATTATAAGCCAGAGGTGTAAAACGGATAATGGTTTAAACTACATAGTCTTAGTTTAATTACGAGTAATTGAAAAGTTCCAAATAAAAAAGCCGGCCGAGTGAGGGTTTATTCATATTCTACTCTTTCTGATAATAATCATCCAAATAAAGATAGCTCCTCTCTGGTTATTAATCCTCATTATCTAACGGGATTTATAGACGGTGAAGGTTGTTTTAATATTTCTATCCTTAAAACAATGAATTATTAACAGGTTGACAAATTATACCTGCATTTCAAATATCTTTACATGCTAAGGATAAAGAGTTGTTAGAGTGAATTCAAAATCATTAGGTGTAGGTCGTATTTATAAACACGGCCCGGATTCTTTATATTATCGTATCTTTGGTTTAAATAATTTAAGCGTAATAATAAAACATTTAGACAGTTTTCCTTTACTTACTCAAAACAAGCTGATTATATTTTATTTAAGCAGGTTGTTGAATTAATGAATATAGGAGAACATTTAACTCAACAAGGAATTTTGAAAATAATAAATCTAAAGGCTTCTCTTAATAGAGGTTTACCGGATAAATTAAAGGAAGAATGGTTAAATATTACTCCTGCTGATAGACCTACGGTTTTATCTAGCCCTATAAAGGATAAGCAATGACTAGTAGGTTTTGTAGAGGAGAGGGTCTTTCCAAATTATTACTCAAAAAAAAAGATAAAATAAGAGTATCTTTAAGGTTCACTTTGACTCAACATATTCGTGACAATATATTAATGAAGAGTTTGGTGGAATATTTAGGCTGCGGTAGATATATTCCTACAGCTACTCGAAAAGAAGTTTATTTTACTGTTTCTAACCAGAAGGATATAAACAATATTATTATACCTTTATTTCAGAAATATCCCTTATTAGGTTCTAAACAACAAGATTTCTTGGATTTTGTTAAAGTATCCGAATTATTAAAATCTAAAGCTCATCTTACTGAAAAGGGTTAGAACTGATTAATGCTATTAAAAGTGATAGGGCCATTAGAATAAAAAACCCTTACGGTTCCAAGAACGAAAAATAGAAAATATCTAAACTTACTCTTACTTATATTAAATTATCTTATTTATAACCATTATCTTATTTATAACCATTATCTTATTTATAATTATTATGCATTATTCATATTACACTCTGTATGGAAAGGTTAAAAGGAGCCTACATATATATATTATCAAAACATTTAGCTTAACGAATTTAAAAAACAAAATTATAAGACTATATTCTTCAAATACTTCTAATTACCCTAGATATAATCTTAATAACACTTATTATCTTAATCCTTATTATATTACAGGTCTTGTAGATGCAGAGGGTTGTTTTACAACATCTATCTATAAAGATTGTAGAATGAAAACAGGATGAAAAGTTAAACCTATATTTCAACTTAATTTACATAAAAAGATCTAAAAATATTAGAAGCTGTACAAAAAACATGGGGTGTAGGTAAAATATATAAACATGGTCAAGATTCATTTATGTATCGTGTTAGCTCTTTAAAGAATTTAAGAGTAATAACAAATCATTTCGATAATTATCCTTTAATAACTCAAAAATTAGCAGATTACCTATTATTTAAACAATCTATTGATTTAATACAGAAAAAGTTACATCTAACTGAACAAGGTTTACTAAAATTAGTTGGTATAAAATCTGTATTAAACTGGGGTTTATCTGAAAAATTTAAAGAAACATTTCCTAATATGATACAAGTAGTAAGACCAAAGGTTGATACTTCAGAAATAAAAGATGTTTATTGACTAATAGGAGTTTGTCTTGTTTTTGACGTAATTTCTTTCAGAAATTACTAAAAAAAAACTAGGGAAGGATCTTTTATGGTTATTATTCAAGAATCTGTTTGGTCCCCTTCAAGGGGACCTAAAAGCAAAAAAACAACAGACAATATAGGTTTAAGATTTGTAATAACTCAACATTCTAAGGATTCAGTATTATTTGATAATATTTCAAATTATTTAGGTTGTGGGAAATGTTATTTTAGCCGTAATGAAGTAAATTTAGTTGTTTCAACTTTTTCTGACATAAATAATAAAATTATATCTTTATTTAGTAAATATCCCTTACTAGGTACTAAAAAGGAAGATTACCTAGATTTTTGTAAAGTAGCCGAGTTAATAAAATCTAAAGATCATTTAACAAAGCAGGGTATAGAAATTATAAAAGAATTAAAAGTAATATGAATAGTAAAAGAATACATTCTTAACTAAACATATTAGATATAAAATAGTCTAACCCAAATATTTTGTTTTTAATTACGCTTTATTATATTTGATAATATTATACGTAAATTTTACTATATGCTGAAAACTTCTAATGCTTTAGATACGATCATTAATAATAAATTGGACAATATTTGTATTATTCATTATAGTTAAAAGACGTAATAACTCTAAAGATAAAACAATGAAAAATCAGCAGGAAACCAACAGATACTACGAATACTTTAGACAAAGAATAGTGTATACTAGAGGGATCCTCAGAGACTACA
The DNA here is from genome assembly GCA_004936725.1 of Alternaria brassicae. NCBI lineage: Eukaryota > Fungi > Ascomycota > Dothideomycetes > Pleosporales > Pleosporaceae > Alternaria > Alternaria brassicae. The sequence goes on along the minus strand of SMOM01000012.1, from coordinate 184,670 downwards.
CGTAAAAGGCTGCTCATATTACTAAATAGAGCAGTCAAGATATAGTCCGACTTGATATGTCTATATGTCTATCAAGAAGTCCTTATAGTTTTGCCTCAACATCTCATTTTATCTTAACATTCTCACTTAGTTTTACTGTTGTATTAGGTGCAACAGTTTTAGGATTCAAAGAGCACGGATTAAAATTCTTTTCTTTATTTGTTCCAGCTGGTTGTCCTTTAGCATTATTACCTTTACTGGTATTAATTGAATTCATAAAAGAAGTAAGTAAACTTCTGTTGTGACTAAGAGCCAAATTCCGGGAAGCCCTAAAGCTATTATTACCAAACATTAATCCTAAAAGGGATACGGTGCGGATGCTCTAATCAAGCATGTATGGTAAGAAGATAATAGATAAATCAATAGGTTTAATGGGTAATCGCGGATCTAAAACACCTATCATCTGAAAATTTAAATTTTAGGATTGATGTGTAAAAGAGCAACGAGTAGACGGTTCTTCAAAATCAATTGATTTAGATTTTGTAAGGTGTACTCTTGTCGCCATGAAAGTGGTTTTGAGTAGAAATTAGTAACTCAAAATTAAAGTTTCTGTATTAGTTTTGATCTAATCATAAAAATTGTACATAGTACATATACGAATTTATGGTTGTTTACTTAACCTTTTGCTACTACTCATGATCTCAGCCGGACACATATGTATTCTCATTCTGTGGCAACTAAGAGCCGGTCTAAAAGTATGCTATTAACTCATCCCGCTTCGATAGAAATTAGGACTTGTGTTCTAAATAATAAAAGAACTATGTCCACATCGGCTAGACCAGTACCTGTTAGAGTTTATATAAATTCAGATGAGGAAAAAGAATATATTATTAATGAAAATAAAGGACGGTCAGGTATCTATCGTTGAGAACACATAGACTCAGGAAAAAGTTATATAGGGTCAGCTAAAAATCTGAGTAGTAGGTTAAAGCAATATTTTAATTATAATCACATCTCTTATCCTAAAAGGAACATGGCCATTTACAAATCCCTTTTAAAACATGGTTATGCGAAATTTAGATTAGAGATTTTAGAATATTGCTCGACCGATAAATTATTAACTAGAGAGCAATTCTACTTTGATAATTATAATCCTGAATATAATCTTTTAAAATAGCCGGATCTCCATTAGGTTACAGACATAGTGAAGCAGCTAAAGCTCGAATAAGTCTAGCGAATAAAAATAAAATAGTATCAGAATCAACACGTTATCTTAAAAGAAAAAGTCTATTAGGTAAAACTTTGGATAGCGAACGTTTGGAGAAAATGCGTGTAGGTAATGTATTAAAGCAGCCTGTTCTGTTAACTAACACGGAAACGGGTGACACCTTAGAATTTTCTTCGATGACAGATGCGGGTAAATTTCTGGATATATCTAGGATAACCGTAAGTAAATATTTATTAAATAATTTATCTTATAAAGGGTATACTTTTGCTAAAGCCCCTTCAAAGGACAAAGATATTAATTTATCTGAGCCATTGTCTCCTAATCTTGTTAACCAACAGCCTATCCGTCTAACGAATAAGTTAACAGGAGTTTCCCAAGAATTTACCTCTATGACAGAAGCGGCCGAATACTTGGAAATATCTAGGGCCGCACTTTGATACTTTTTAAAAATTCAGCTAACACCGAGAGCGAAACTATAAAAGGCTACTCAATCTCCAAAATAACGGATAGTCATGTTAAAGTTAACAGGAAATATCTCCAATTAGAGGTTACTGATATTGATACAAATGAAGTAATTATATACCCTTCGTTGACTTTAGCTGCTGAAGCATTAGGTGTAAATAGGGCTAGTATTTCAGGATATTTAGCTAAGAAACGTACTAATGCTTTAAAAATAAATATTATTTTAAATTAGTTTAAAGATTATTTTTATTCGTTATGTAACCTTATTAGGCTAATTATTATAGTACATCTAATATGTACGCAGGTGTTCCCTCTAGGTCTGGTTAAATCGTAGGTCAAAATGTACAGCCGTTCATACTTAGCAAGAAATGTATCTTTAGGATTAAGATTAGCAGCCAACATAAAAGATGAGACTAGGTGACTCATTCTTACTGTGTAAAAGAGCCAAACTCCGGGAAGCCCTAAAGCTCTAATAACTAAAGGTAAGACGGAAACTTCTTACCTGGCCTCATTAATGATTGAGGGTATAGTAACATCATTAGAGATTCTAGTAATAGAAATGGGTGATCGCGGATCTAAAATAGATAATGAACTATCTGTAAAAGAGCAACGAGTAGACGGTTCTTCCATTAGGTAAAACCAATGGTAAGGTGTACTCTAGTCGCCGGGAAAGCCGGTTCTTGGGCGAAATTAAGTAACCTAAGATTAAAGTTACCACAATAGCCTATCCTCATTTTATAATATTTCTCCTTTTGGCTTTTATTTCCTCTATCGACATAATAGTTGAGAATAAAGAGGAATTGAAAAGGAAAATAAAGATATAATCGGCAATTTCGTAAGATGTAAAATCATACTGTAATAATTTAAAGAAAGGATAAAGTATATAAACACCTTTAAATAAGGGGACAAAGTTTATATATACCTTTAAAGAAAGGATAAAGTTGTGAACGAATTATATTATCTTTTGTTAAAAATTCCACTAAGAGATCTGTCACATATGATAGGTTTAACTTATATAGCGTAAGATCGCGTAGATTATTGTATCCACCTAAAAGTATGCCTTTTCTACAAAAGGTTTAATACCTTTGGGGTGAGAGCGTTTTCAACTTCAAAAGTGATGACTCTTCTTTTGATTTCATGGTTTTCTCTGATGCAGACAAAGACAAACTAGATATCCTTAAATATATTAAAGGTAAATCTGGAATTTATATGTGAACTAATAAATTGAATAATAAGAAGTACGTAGGAAGTTCTATAGATTTAAAGCGTAGACTTTGGAATATTACAATGTAAATAGAATGCTAAACGAAAAAAGTATGGCTATTAATGTTGCTTTATTAAAGTACGGTTATACTAATTTTAGTTTGACTATTCTAGAGTTTTGTGCAAAAGATAGTCTTATGTCTAGAGAAAAACACTTTTGAAATATACTCTCCTGAATACAATCTATTAAAACACCTGGAAGTCCTTCACGAGGATCAGGTTGAACACATTCTGAAGCTACAATAGAAAATATGCGTATAGCTGCTTCTAAGACATTCAAATCTCCGGAATTTTTAACTAAATTATCTAAAGGTCAACCTAGTGGAATAGAAGTTGAGGTAACTGATTTGGAAACAAATAGTATTTCTACTTATCATGCCATTAAGGCTGCAGCTCGAGCTTTAGATATAGACAAAAGATATATTGAGCATTATATTTACTTGAAACAAGATAAACCTGTTTTAGGTAGATATACATTTAAATTAAATTCAGATCACACAAGTACAAGTACAAATATAATTTACGAAAAGGTTCAAAAACCTCTAAGAAAGTGGAGGTTACTAACGTTGACACTAAAGAGGTTATAATATACTCTTCTATTACCGCTGCTGCTAGTAAAGTCTCCAAAATTTAATTAAAAGTTGCTCACACAACAAGAAAAGTATGAGTCGTTACTATAACTTTACTGAGAATATCTGCATTATACATATATACACTTCGAGGGTAAATTTGTGATTCGGTTATTCGTTAATAAAACACAAGACATTTTATCTTTCATTAAAACTTATCCTTCTGATATGGAAGAGAAATTAAGTTTAAAACATCTACCCATATGCCAAAAGGTTTCATTCAATTTACTCTCAAAACGAATGGGGTTACATTAACCAATTTAAGCAATATGCACTTTAAAGGGGAAATAAACATAAGAACTATGACTACTTCTTCATCTGAACTTGAACCCGTTCTAATTTATACTAATCCAGATGAGCATAAAGGATTGATCGCTAAACAAAACAAAGGTAAATCTGGTATTTATCGTTGAGTTAACAAGGATTCAGGAAAAAGCTATGTAGGTTCTTCTACTATGCTGAATGATAGATTTAGACGATACTTTAATCATAGCTATTTGTCTAGCAGTCAGAGAGGTGCATCTCTTATTTGTAAGGCACTTTTAAAATATGGTTGTGCAGGGTTTAGATTAGAGATTTTAGAATATTGTCCTATTTCAATAGTACTGGATAGAGAGCAATTCTACATAGATAAATTAAATCCTGAATATAATATCTTAAAATAGCTGGGTCCAATCTGGGATACAAACATAGCGAACCCTCTCTTAAACTTATGAGTGATGCTTCCAAAAGTAGAAATGAATCAGAAAAAGTGCTTAAGCTTAAAAGAGAGGTTATGTTAGGGCGAAAACTATCTGAAGTTCATTTAGAAAAATGGCTAAGAATAATCCCTTTAGAGTGTCGATTGTAATTTCTAATATCGAAACAGGAGAGAATAAAGAATTTACTTCTTTGATACAGGCTGCTTTGTTTTTAGGTGTTCATATGACTACTGTGAAAAGTATTTAGTTAATAATAAGCCATACAAAGGTTATATGATTACTAAAGCTACATCTAATTTAGATTCCTCTTCTGTCTCTAACCTAACTAATTCAAAACAAGCTGTAGAATTAACTAACCCTGTTACAGGGATTACCAAACAATTCTCTACGATGAAAGCCGCATATCAATTTTTGGAAATATCTCATAAACGACTTTTAAACTATTTAAATAATAAGTCTTCGTCTACAAATGGGCAAGTTAGTACCATTAAAGGGTACATTATATCTAAAATAGACTCAGACTCAGTTAAACAAAACTGTAAAACTATAGAAGTTACTAATATTCAGACAAATGAAGTTATTATTTATTCTTCGATTAGTTCAGCTGGTGAAGCTCTGGGTATTCCACAGGCGAGTATTTCTGTTTATTTAAGCAGGAAACGTACTACTCCGTTTAGAGGTATTTATCTTTTAAATTAGTTTAAGTTGTCTAACATGAGAATAAGTAGATGAGGTCAATATAGAGTCAAGCTAGTATATCTTTATATTTAAAAGATAATAGAACTAAACCTTTTAAAGGGAAATATCTGTTCAAACTAGTAGACTAGAACACTGAGGTATATGTTGTATACTTTTATAGTACATCTCGTGATTGAAGTATATATCTTTAAAAATTTAAATAAATAATATAATCTAAGGATGAAGTTGTTGGACGATTATCAGGTCATATGCTTTTAAATATCTTAAGTGGATTTACATATAACATTATGAGTTCTGGTATTATTTTCTTTATCCTAGGATTATTACCATTAGCCTTTATAATTGCATTCTCTGGATTAGAACTAGGTATTGCCTTTATACAATCACAAGTATTTGTGGTATTATCTTGTTCATATATTAAAGATGCACTAGAATTACATTAACAAGAAATAACAGGAAATGGTGTTATAGTATATTTGGTATGAAATGTATAATGTTGTTATACATTATAACCTTTTTTTTTATAATTTGTTAGCTTTATTACCTTTTTTTTTTAATTAGAAAACAGGTTTTTGTAGTTTTATCTTTTCAAAAGATGTATTAGAATTACATTAAAGGTATATTACCTTTATTTTTCTACCCTCTAATTTTTTGAGTTCTTTCACTAGCGAAATAACGTCAAAAAAAATTAGGGCTTCTTTACTTGCTTTTTTATTTCTGTTTGTTTATTTTTTTTCCATATAAAAAAAGAAACTAAAAATAAAAAAAGTAAAAGGGAAAGAATTAGACAACAAGTTTTTGTAATTTAATCTTTTTCACGAAAGATCTATTAGAACTACATTAACTGCGGTATAATGTTGTATTCTAAAGAATTATACTTTTTAAAAAAGTCCCGTACTATAGAAAAAAAGGGGTGTGTTGCATAGGGCTATGCATTTTGATTGCAGATCATAAATATAAGGTTCAACTCCTTCATATCCCTAGGTTATACCTATCAGTATAATATTTTTTATAGAAAAAATCTCTTTTATCCTCCTCGGGGAGGATAAAATATATAAATAAAAAATAGTGTAGTATTTGAACTCACCTATACAAAATTTTTCAGAATAATTTAAAGGTAATAGTTACTTACTCTCTAATTTTTTTGGGTAATTTATAAATTACCCTGTAAAAAAGTAATTGTAGACCCCTCCCCGCAAGCTTGCGGTGATATAGTAATTTCGAATACTCGAAATTACGTCGAAGAAAAATAAATTAGAGGGTAAACCCCCTCTTGGGGAGTAGATATCTTTATAACATTATTTAATCGCCTTTATAGCTCAATGGTAGAGCGGAATACTGTTAATATTCTGATAAATGTTCGATTCATTTTAAAGGCTTCCCATACAATTTTTCTCAGAATAATGTTAGGAAAATAGTTACTTCCTGTAGGATGTAAAAGGGGAGTTCGAATCTCTCTATTCTGATATGTTACTAAATTCATTAATATTATTACTTTTATCTAATGCTATTACATCAAGACGAGACAAATCTATCTTGTACTCTAGAGCAACGATTACTATCTTACTTATTTCAGCTTTTATAGCTTATGATAATTTATCTCTTTTATTTTTAGCAAAAGGTATAGGAATATTCGGTGGGTTATTCCATACTACAGCTACTACGAATTTTTTCCACCTATTTATCTTTTTAATAACTAGCGTTATCTTATTGTTAACTTCATTTTACCCTAGAAAAGTTTGATTGAAAGAATATAGCAGCCCGACTAGACTTTTATTTACAAAATTAGTTTATTACGGAACCTTACTTTTAAATAAAATGGGAGAGCAGTTTAAAATAATAGAATACTCCTTAATTATCTTATTTATTGTTACAGGAAGTGTTTTTCTAATTTCTACTAGTGATTTAGTATCCATATTCCTATCTATAGAATTACAAAGTTATGGACTGTATTTATTATCAACTATCTATAGAGATTCAGAACCCGCTACTTCAGGTGGTCTTATGTATTTTTTACTAGGGGGATTGTCATCCTGTTTTATACTATTAGGTACAGCGTTACTTTATGCAAATTCTGGTACCACAAACTTAGACAGCTTATATATTATAACTAGCATATCTAATGTAAGTAAAGACAACCTTACAGGGCTACTATATTGATATAAATCTTACTATATACACATAAGTTTACTATTTATAGCTGTAGGATTCTTATTTAAAGTTTCCGCTGCACCATTCCATTTTTGAAGTCCTGAAGGATGATGTGGGAAATCATCCATAACACTGTAATCGTGTTTACGGGACAAACTGCCAAATTCCGGGGACCCCCTAAAAATCCAAGTACCAAGCTATAGTATAAAGGCTATAAGTGGATGAACTAATCACTCATGTAAGGTAACAACCTTGGAAGCTTCTGAAAAGAATATGGGTAATCGCGGATCTAAATCAGTCACTGTTTTATCTCTAAATCATTTTGCTAATTTTTGCACATTATAATTTTATCTCCTTCATTTTCTCCTTGCCTGTGCTGCACTCTAATGTGTTAGTTTTCTCTTCTACTTCGACTTTATTAGTACATGTGAAACATTCCAGAACGGCTCCCCTACTTTGTGGAAAACAAAACCTTTATAAGAGTAGTCCTACGAAACCACACATAAACGGGTGATTTCGTGGTTATTCTACGAATTCTTCATCTATTGCACCGTCTTTTCAGCCAGTAAATATATATAGAAATGCTGATATAGATCGAGGCGTTAGTACTAAAAAGAAAATAAAAGGTAAATGCGGGGTATATAGCTGAACAAATTTAATCGTTAGGAAAAAGATAGTGAGGTAGTAGTGTTAATCTGGAGATGAGATTGAAATGTTATAATAACATTTATTTCTTAGAATCAGCAATAAAAAAGAGGAAAAGTTTAATCTACAGTGGTTTGCTAAAGTATGGTTATTCTAATTTTACTTTAGAAATCCTGGAATATTGTGATTCATCCGAAACTATACAAAGAGAGCAATATTATCTGGATTTATTAAAACCAGAATATAATATTTTACTAAAAGCTGGTTCTCGATTAGGTTCCAAACATTCTGAACAAACAATAGCCAAAATATCTGCCGCGGCTATAGGTAACAAAAACAGTACAGGAGGTAAAGGACGTAAACGAGCAGAAGGAGCAGGAAGTCCTAGTGTACCGGTAGAAGTACTTGATAAGGAAACTGGAGTAAAAAGAATATATCCTTCAATGAGTGAAGTAGGGGAAGCCTTAGGTGTACCTACAGGAAGTATTAGAATGTATTTTTCTAGAAATACCCAGAAGCCATATAAAGGAAGATATTTATTGCAAAAATTAAAAAAGGTTTAACTATGTGACTGTAAAAGAGCAACGAGTATACGGTAGTTGATATGATTTATCATATTTAAGATGTATTCTATCAGGTTTCGAGAGAAACCGTTCAGTAAAAATCCCTTCTAACCAACTTATGCCAAGACGATTTTATACAACTAGTAATAATATTAACCCTAAGACATCTTCTCTTATTATCCTACCTTGATTTGTGACAGGCTTTACTAACTTTTTTTTACATATATAATGATATATGTAAAAAAAAGTAATTGCAGAAGGATGTTTCACCATTATTGCACGTAAATCACCTAGAAGCAGCACCGGTTGAAAAATCGAAGCTAATTTTATTATAAATCTTCATAAAAAAGATGTTAAACTCTTAAAAGCTATTCAAGATTTCTTTGGAGGTATAGGACGAATAAGTAAAGAGAGAAATGATTGTCGTGATTTTACAGTTAGTTCTTTAGATCAAATCATCACAAAAATTATCCCTCATTTCGATAAATACCCGTTAATCACTCAAAAGCTTGCGGATTATATTTTATTTAGAGAAGTTATTATGATAATGAAAAAAGGTGAACATTTAACATCTTCAGGTTTAAAAGCCATTATTAACATCGAGAGCTTCTATTAACAGAGGATTGACTCCTGCTAACTTTTTTTTTAATATATTATAATATATTAAAAAAAGTCAGAAATAAGCTTTTCCTAGTTATGCTCCTGTCCATAGACCTTTAATTGATGCACAAACGTTGCTTCCTATTAATCCTTATTGAATAGCAGGTTTTGCTTCCGGTGATGTTCTTTTATGGTTAAACTGAGAGTTAGTGATGCTTACAGTGCAGGAGGTCGTGTTGATTTGGCCTTTGTTTCGAACTCAACATTCTCGTGATCTGTCTCTTATTAAGTGTTTAGCTTATTGCTTTTCATGCGGACAGTTTTATACTTATAAGGATTATGCGGAATTTAAATGTAGTAATTTATAGGAGATCTATGAAACAATCTTACCCCCTTTTTCCTTAAATACCCTATTCTGGGTGTGAAATCAAAAGATTTCGAAGATTGAGTTAAGGCTGCGGAGATTATTAGTTCGAAAGCTCATCTTACTAAGGAAGGGTTGGAGCAAATTAGAGCGATTAAGGCTGGAATGAATAGAAAAAGAGAGAATGTTAAATAGTTTTTATTTTTATATCATAATTGTCTCGATCATGTTATATATTATTATTATTATAAAGTTATTAAGCTTATTTGTATGATAAATTTTACTTCCGAGGACGTTTATGATGCTATTCCTACTGTTGTTACAACTTTTGTAGCTATAATAGCCAAAATTTCTATTTTTATTTTCTTATTAGAATTAGTTCACTATACAAGTAAACCAATACTAGATCTAGATTTTTCTTGAACAAATAGCTTATTACTTAGCTCTCTTCTATCTTTAGTTATAGGAACAGTGGTAGGGCTAACACAGTCTAGAATAAAAAGACTTTTTTGCGTTTAGTACAATATCACACGTAGGGTTTATATTATTAGGTTTAAGTATACACACTGTAGAATCAACACAAGCCTTTATGTTCTACTTAATTCAATATTCTATCTCAAATTTAAATGCTTTTATATTAATATTAACGATTGGTTACTCTCTTTATTGTTATGTAGATAATACAAATTCTACCAAAAATATTGGAAAAGAACAGGATAGTAATGAAAAACAAAAGGATAGTAATGAAAACAATGGTAATTTAACGGATGTTAATAATTCTCCTATTCAACTTATTGATCAGTTGAAAGGATATTACTACATAAATCCTGTTATAGCCTTAAGTTTAGGGATAACTTTATTCTCTTTTGCGGGAATACCACCTTTAATAGGGTTCTTTGGTAAACAGATGATTTTAAGTGCAGCAATTGATAACGGGTATATTTTTATGAGCTTAGTTGCTATATTAACAAGCGTTATAAGTGCTGTATATTATTTAGCTATAATAAAACAAATCTTTTTTGATAAACCAGATTACCTAGTAAACGATGAACTAAAAGATTTTAATGCAGATGGTTTAATAACTGAAAAAAATACTATCGTTAAAAAAGTGAATGTAAATATAAACAATATTGTTATATCAACCTCATTAAGTTTATCTATTTCAGTTATTACATTAGTAATAACATTATTTATTTTTATACCTGAAGAATTATTAAGTTTAGCTAATATATTAGCATTGATCATTTTTAATTTATAAATGACAAGTACAACTTTTTTCATTATTTTTATACCTATATTAGCTATTATATTATTAGCGGTTAATTTAATCTTAGCACCCCACAATCCTGGAATTTGATATAGGAAATCAAATATTAGGGATAAACTGCCCAACTCCGGGAAACCCCTAAAGCTTCTGATACCAAGCTATAGTATAAAGGCTATAAGTGGATGAACTAATTACTCATGTATGGTAATAATTCAGAAGATATCTGAAAAGATAATGGGTGATCGCGGATCTAAATCAGAGTTTAAATTAGTAGATCGAGAGAAATCTTATGTTAAACTCTGTAAAAGAGCAACGAGTAAACGGTAGTTCATGAGGTAATATCTTACCTCATGTAAGATGTACTCTAGCGGGTTTCGAAAGAAACTATCAAGTCAAAATCCTTTCTAACCTTATAAATTACACTACCTTTTTCTCACAACACAAGACAGGGTAAACACCTTTCAGCTGCGAAATTATACTAACCACCCATCTACATTAAACTTAAACCCTTTATATATTTCTGGGTTTACAGACGGTGAAGGTTGTTTTATGATATCTATAATAAAAGATAAAAAATATACATTAGGTTGACGTGTATCTTGTAGATTCGTTATAAGTTTAAACAAAAAAGACTTAAAAATACTAAATGGTTTTAAGGACTTTTTTGGTGCAGGTACTATTTCGTTTACGGGGGAAAACGCTGTCCAATATCGTGTTGAATCTTTAAAAGGTTTAGCTATTATAATCGAATCATTTCGATAAATACCCCTTAATAACTAAAAAACAAGCGGATCGATACATTATTTAAATCAGATTATTATTTAATTAAAAATAAAAGTCATCTGACAAATAAAGGAATCTTAGAACTTGTAGCTTTAAAAGCTGTATTAAATAGAGGTTTAAGCAAAGACTTAGGTGTAGCTTTTCCTGATATAGTTCCCGCTTTAAGACCTGAAGTATTATTATCTAAAGTTGTAGATCCTTACTGATTAGTAGGGTTTACTAACTTTTTTTTACATATATAATGATATATGTAAAAAAAAGTAATTGCAGAAGGTTGTTTCAGCGTTGTGATATTTAAATCTTTAACATCTAAATTAGGAGAGGGTATTAAATTAAGCTTTATTTTAACTAAGAGTAGTAGAGATAAAGATTTAATGAATAGCCTAATTTAATATTTAGGGTCTGGGTTTATAACTTCAGTTAATAGAGGAACAATTGATTTTAAGATTACCAAATTTTCTAGTATCGAGAGATATTATTATCCCATTATTTGAAAAATATCCTTTACAAAGTAGTAAAAATAAAAATTTTTTATATTTTAGTGAGGTGGTAAAATTAGTGGATAATAAAGCTCATTTAACTGAAAAAGGGTTCGAATCGAATTCGTATTATTAAAAATAAATACAGATTAATAAACAATAGCGTGATAAAATTTAGTTGTAAATATATAAGCATGATAAAATTGACTCGAGCGTACCAAGAAAAAGATAGTGTTTTCGAATGTGGTTTCCACTCGTTCTTAGGTCAAAATAGGACACAATTTAGTGTTTCTTTTTTTATCTTTGGACTATTGTTCTTACTCTTCGACCTTGAAATTCTTTTAGTCTATCCTTACGCTGTAAGTACAAACACTAACGATATTTATGGTTTAAGTATTATGTTAATATTCTTTGTGCTATTAACATTAGGTTTTGTGTTTGAATTAGGTAAAGGTGCTCTTAACATAGAGAGTAGACAATATAATTATAAAGAACTGGGTACTAATACAGAAGCCTTTATCTCTTTGTTACCAAACAAAGCAAAATAGGATCTTTTACTCAGTTAAGATTTTATTCAAAAAAATTTTGCAATTCTTATGCCCTTTGCAAAAATTATTAAAAGGATTCTCGTGATGGAACAGACTTTTGGAGAAAAGCTAAATCATTAGATGAATCAGATATAAATAATCCTTTTATCTAAGTTCAAGTTTTATATAAGAATGATCAATTTTTACAGCATACATTTTATGTATGTTTTTATCCAGAATTTATTACCTTACTATACATATGGTGAATATTAAAAGTATAGCTGATACATTATCATTCTATACGAAGTACAGGTATTTATACCTCTATTTGACGTATTTTTTCTTTTTTTTTATAGATGTTATTATCATCTTTACTTTTAACTCCTATATTAGGTGTATTTTCAATATTCATTGGTAGGGAAAATAGTGCTTCATTAAGAAATATAAAATTAATAGCGTTAATTACATCTATCTTAAGTTTCTTTATATCATTAATAATCTTTATTTTATTTGACTTTAGTACAAATCAGTTCCAATTTGTGAAAGAATATCACGAAATAAGTCATTATGATTTTTATCTAGGTGTAGATGGTTTATCTATATATTTCATTCTATTAACTACAATAATTATTCCTATCTCACTAGTATCTAATTGAAAATCAATAACAAAAGATGTAGAATCTTATGTTATTATAGCACTGTTGTTAGAAACTTTATTATTAACGGTTTTCTTAGCATTAGATATTTTACTCTTTTACATCTTTTTTGAATCTATTTTACCTCCTTTATTTATATTGATAGGTATATTTGGATCAGATAACAGAGTAAAGGCTAGTTTTTACTTATTCTTATACACATTAATAACAGAAGTTTATAAGTGTAAAAGAGCCAAACTCCGGAAAAGCCCTAAAGCTTTATTAACCAAGGTAATAAAGGAAACTTTTTTACTGCCCCCGTTAATGACTGGGGGTATGGTAAGATCACTAAAGATTTCAGTAATGAAATGGGTTATCGCGGATCTAAATAAGATAAGGGTTACTTTATCTGTAAAAGAGCAACGAGTAGATGGTTCTTCAAAATCTAGAAATTTAGATTTTGTAAGGTGTACTCTAGTCGCTGGGAAACCAGTTTTAGGGAGAAAAATCCCTTTCCATCTTAATAACTGCAAAGTTGTAAGCGGGCTTTTATCACCAAGAGCTTTTATACATACAACTAAATCTATAGGAGATAATCTCACTCTAAGTAAACAAGTAAACAATATATTTGGAGAAAAAAACTCTAATATAAAATTAAACCCTTTATTTGTAACGGGGTTTGTAGATGCAGAAGGATGTTTTGCAATAGGATTATTCGTTAGTAGTAATTACAAAATGGGTTATCAAACTCAAGCAATATTCAAAATTACTTTACATAAAAAGGATTTTAATTTATTATCTCAGGTTAAAGATTATTTTGGTGTAGGAACTATTACGAAACATGGTGACACCACTATAGAATATAGAGTAAAATCTTTAAAAGATTTAGATTTAATTTTATCTCATTTTGAAAAATATCCACTTATTAGTCAAAAATGGTCTGATTTAGAACTTTTCAAGCTCGCTATTTCATTACTTAAAAATAAAGAACATTTGACTAAAAAAGGGTTTAATCAAATACTTGCCATTAAGTCTTCTATGAATAAAGGTTTATCTGAGGAATTACAACTAGTTTTCCCTGAAATAACTCCGGTAAACAGACCTTTACTTATCGATAAAGATGTGAAAGATCCTTATTGATTAGCAGGGTTTACTAGTGGTGAAGGATGTTTTTTTGTTTACATACGTAATAGTTCTACAACTAAACTAGGTAAATCTATCACTTTGAAATTTCATATTGCTCAGCACAGTAGAGACACTGAACTTATTAAAAAATTTATTGCTATTTTTGGTTGCGGTAGAATTGAATTAAATTTAGATAGATCAGTTGTGTATTTTGTGGTGACAAAGTTAGAGGATATTACTTGTAAAGTAATACCATTTTTTGACAAAGCTCCTATTAAAGGTGTTAAAACCTTAGATTATGAAGATTTTAAAAAAGTGGCTGTGTTATTAACCAAAAAACACCACTTAACTGAAAAAGGTATAAATGATATTAAGCTAATAAAATCTAATATGAATTTTCAAAGAGGTTCTGTTTAACAAATAACTACTACTAAACGTTATAATTTGCATTATATTCCATTACCCTCCAACGACTTCGTAGTTGGGGGTAGCGGGAGCTAGGGGTGGATTAAACCGTCTAGTACGGTGTGGATTGAAGTAACCCTAAATTAAAGATAAACTAAAGTCCTTTTTAAGGATATATTAGTTACGTGTTGGGTTCTTTATTTTTACTATTATCTATATTAGCAATGTCATCTATTATAAGTGCTACCGATTTGGATACTCTTTTTAAGGGAAATTTCATTTATTTAACACAACTTTTCTTATTTTATGGTATTTTTATAGCTTTTGCTGTAAAAACTCCTACAATTTTCCTAAATACATGACTTTTAAAGGCTCACGTTGAATCACCTTTAGGAGGAAGTATAATTTTAGCAGCTATTGTTCTTAAATTAAGTTTATATGGTATATTAAGACTAATTTTACCTGTTTTACCTAAAGCTTATATGGATTATACTTATATAATTTTCCTAATTGGTGTTATTACTATAGTATACGCTAGTCTTAGTACATTAAGAACAATAGATATTAAAGAACTTATTGCATACAGTTCTGTTTCTCATGCTGCAGTTTATCTTCTAGGTGTGTTCAGTAACTGTATACAAGGTATTGAAGGTGCTATTAATTTAGGGTTGGCTCATGGACTAGTTTCACCAGGTCTATTTATATGTGCAGGAGGTGTATTATATGATAGATCTTCTACAAGAGTAATCTCTTTCTACAGAGGAGTTACTCAAGTAATGCCATTATTTGCTATATTATTCTTTATACTATGTCTTGCTAACTGTGGAGCTCCTTTATCTTTAAATTTCATAGGAGAATTTTTATCATTATATGGGGTATTTGAAAGATCATCTTTATTTGGTGTTTTTGCAAGTTCTTCTATAATTTTCTCTGCAGCATACACTATATATATGTATCAAAGAATAGCTTTTGGTGGAGCCTATTCAAGAATGTTTACCTTTAGTATACCGGATTTAACTAAAAGAGAATTTACTATCTTATTAATATTAGTTATACCTACTGTTTTATTTGGTGTTTATCCTGCACCAATATTAGACGCTATCCATTATTCAGTTTCAACGTTAATTTACCTTTTTGACTGTAACATAGTTACTTGTGATGCACCAAATGGTTGAGCAAGTTACTTCCCACAGGATAATACTAGTTATTATCATACTGTTTTTGCTTTATACATATGAGCAGTACTTGTACCCTTAGCTATAGAAGTCTTTCACTTCAAAAAAAACAGTATAAAAATAAGGGTTATACGTATTTTAACTATAATGAGATACGGTTTAACTATACAAACTATCATTTTAGCTTTATATACACTGTATATTATTATTAACTTATTTCTTGTATTGGGTCATATTCTGTCTGTTGAGCTTACAAGCTTATTTTCAGAACACTATGCTCATGCTGGGGCAGATTCAGAATTTATCAGAAACAATAATCCTAATTTAAATGTTTCATTAAATACTAATTCTGGTTCTGGTGGTGGTAACCCAGACGGTCACCACCATCATCCGAGTTGTGTCTGTCCTCATGAGAATACGGTTGATATGCCAGCATCAGAAAGTCAAAATAATAATTGTTGTCTTTGTGGGAATGGAAGTCCGGATGCAGCTTGCGTAAGTTGTGACTGTCAGATGCATGACAGTTGTCTTGCAGAGACAACTTATGATTCTGTTTTACCAAACAATGGAAATAATGGAAACGATGGAAATAATGGAAACAATGGAAATAATGGAAACAATAATTAGTACTCTTCTATAAACAGATCATTTTGTCCTATTCTTATCTTTATTACAAGAGCAATAGTAAGATAAAACCTTTCTAACTCTACATTGTTAGTAAAATAATTGTTTTGTATACTTAACATGTTAAGTAATTACCTTACCAAGTAGTATAACATATCCCAGTAAATATGTTTATATTAACTGGAAAATTGCAATTAGATTTATATTTCTACTGCAATAAAGGGAGAAGATAAACAAATGTTTAGTAAAGCCCGCCAAAAATATTGTCGACCTTTTGCAAAAGACATAAAAATCCAAGCTAGCCGTATATCTAGATAAATTCTGGATTACAAGAACTATAGTTAAAGTAAGCCTACTTTATTTAAAACATGTTTTGTAAAAGTAATTTTTTAGTTAACTTGTTAAGCAAATTATATCGTATAACAAATCCCATTGACAAAAATGGAATTGCACTCTTCACCGGGTGAAGAGAGCAATGGGGAGCAACCTTTTCTTAAAGCCCCATAAAAAATTTTTTTGCTTCGATTCGCCTTTATTTTAAAATATATAATCTATGCGATTTAAATAGATAATTAACTTGATTTATTAAAATATACTTTTTAACTAAATGTAATTTTAAGATCATTATTCTAAATTTAAAATGTTATATTTTCCAACAATTATCTCTGTTCTTGAAGTATTGGCTGTTACTGTACCTGTTTTATTAACAGTAGCTTTTGTAACTATAGCTGAGAGAAAAACAATGGCTAGCATGCAAAGAAGACTGGGACCTAATTCAGTGGGTATTAAAAATCACGTAGTAACCCCCTGTTATTATAGATTCTGTACTAAATATCCTTTTAAAAATATAAATTACATTAACACTTTTTCTATTCGCCAGTTTCATACTTCAAATTCTTATTCATAAAGCAATAGGAAGATCTTAGATAGTTTATTAACTAGTAGACTTGCTCCTGCTATACCCTTTGCTCACCCTGTTTTAATTACTTGTGATGATATTTTAAATTTAGCAGTAAAAACAGAATTTTTTAATAAGCTTTCAGACTTAATAACTGAGAAAAAAGATAATGACTTAGGGGTTATATATATTTTTACATATAAACAGGATCCTAACTTTTACTACATAGGTAAAACTACTAGTTTGAGAACTCGTTTGGGTAATCATTTATCTAAGTATAAATTTGATAAGTTTCATGTTATATCTAGAAATTTAGGATGAGAGAACTTTTCTTTAAGTGTTATTGAAATTAATAACTATTCTAAGTTAATAGAACGTGAAAATTTTTATCTTTGTCATTATAAGCCTTTATTAAACACTCTTTTCCGTTCTTTTTACTCTGCAGACATTAATAAAAAAATGAGTTTGTTTGATAATATTAAAGCTTTGAAAACAACTGAAAATTTAGCTACTAATATAGAAGAGCAAACTTTAATGAATGATACTAGTTATATGGAGGAAGGTGCACTTGCGCTAGACTCTACCTACGGAAATAAGGATATTAACAAAAAACCCGCAAAATTTACATATCCTGTTTGAGTTTATAAATGAACAGATGATAAGTTATTAGACCCTTATTTTATAAGATATAATGATAGACAATCTGTTAGTGAAGCCTTAGGGGTAGCGGTTAAAACAATTAACCGTTATTTAGATACTAAACTACCTAAGAAATTGTTTTTTAAAGATGAGTATTATTTATTTTTTACTTATGAAATAAAAGATTTAGTTTCTTTATCTTTAGATATTCAAAATACAATATCTTTAGCTAAATCGTCTAAATTAATATTTAACTCTAACATCGCTAAAGAGGTATGGGTTTATACTGTAGATTGTGATAATAACATACTTCTTTTAAACAATGAACCTTTCAAATCTTTAGGTGAAGCGGGAGCTTTTTTATGTACTGGTTCAGCCACTATTGTTTATTACTTGGATAATTTTAAAATTTATAAAGATTATTATTTTTTTACTAATGCTTTAGACACTGAGGATATGAATATTTTATTGGAGCGTCATTCTTTAAACAAAAGTTCTACTCCTAATAAATCGCAAGTTAAAGTTTGAGTTTATGATTGTGAAACTTTAACTTTATTAAATAATACATCTTTCCCTTCCATTCAAGCTGTTATGGATTATTTAAAAGTTGGGCGTAGAACTGCACTAAAGTACATAGATTCCGATGAGATTTTAAAATCTAATGGAATAATGGTATATTTATATAGCCAAGAAATAAGTAAAAGTAAAGCGGACAATTTAAGACAAAACTTAGATATAAATATATCTCAAGTAAAATCTGAGAATATTTGAGTATATAAAAAACAGGGTAACCATTTAGGCTTATTCTATGATAATCCGTTTAGTTCTATTAATCAAATAAATAAAGTTTTAAATATATCTAATCATACTATTAAAAAATATCTAAACACAAATAATTCTTTTAAAGATTTTTACTTTTACAGTGTAAAGATAGAAGATAGAAATTTATTAGATTCAGATTTGTTTGATTCAGTGGAAAGTAATAGAAAGACTATTTGAGTTTATCGTGAAATGCTTCACCGAGAAGATGGAAAATTAACTTTTGAGTTAATGAACTCTAAGCCGTTTGATACTATAACTGAAGCAGCTAAAGAACTAAAAATTAGTGATATGACAATAAACAAATACTTAGATTCCTTTTCTGTATATAAAGGATTATACTTTTTTAGTAAAGCAGAATCTGAAGAATCTATTCTAAGTAATGTAATGGAAACTAAAAAAGGTATATGAGTTTATATGAAATTAAATGATAGTTTGGTTTTATTAGAAAATCAGCCATTTAAGTCTAAATGGACAGCCTCTAAGTCATTAAAGGTTAGTAATAAAAACATAGATAAATACTTAGATACTGGTGAATCACATAAAGGCTATTATTTCTTTAGTAAAAACCAGATGAATTAATATTTAATTATTTGCTTCACTATGTTGACAATAAAAGGATATTTACGTATAAATTTTTATAATGCAGTGGGTTATACTAATGGTAATCTTACCTTTAAAAGATTTTATCATTCTTCTTGTGGTGATTTGAGAGAACTATACCGTAATAGAATACCTCCTGTAATGGAATTTTCGGATCATGTACTTTTTACTTGTACTGATTTGCTTAATTCATCTTTGGTAAACTCTTTCTTTAAACCTTTATAAGGTAAAGTTGTAAGTGTGTGTAAAGATTTATTATGCTCAGTTACTCTTACTTTTAATACATATTTCAATCGACTAAAGAATACTCCGTTCGAATCATTTTCCTTTATTAATAAAATTAACGAATGTTAGATATTTTAATACTTTTAACCAAAAGTTTATATAATGACTACGTGGGTTCATAGACAGTGAAGGAAGTTTTCATATTGAACCCAATAATAAGGGTCGTTCTTATAGATTTAATTTCCAAATTGTGTTGCATATAGATGACATGAAAATACTACACTTTATTAAGAGTAATCTTGATACTGGAGAAGTTAGAGATAGAGGTACCAACGCTATTTTCACAATAAGGACTCAAAAAGGTATAGCCAAATTAATAGACATTTTATCTAAAAATTCATTGAACTCTAAAAAATATCTAGGTTTTTCCGATTTTAAAAAAGCATTTGAACTATATACTAGCTTTGAAGTTAAATCTCCCGGAGTTAATTTTAGAAATAACCCGTATTAAAAATGGTATGAACAGAGGTAGGACCAATTTTTCTATGCCTATCGAGCATAGTTATCGAATTACTCCTTATTGATTACTTGGGTTTGTAGAAGGTGACGGTTCATTTTTCATTCGAAAAAAAATTATCCATTGTATTTCTCTATCGTTCAACATTCTAGAGATTATGAATTAATGAATAAAATAGCGGATTTTTTTTATACGATTTACCTTTTATTAATAAAGAAACGATGCGGAAGAGTAGTATAAGAATAAGCCAGTCTTCTGTTCCAGATGACTCACCATCTTCATCGTTAGGTGAGGATTACCCTAAAAACCTTGTTACTTATCTAATAATTGATCACACTTATTTAATAAAATTTGTAATTATTCCTTTTTTTAGCTCTATGACATGACGTACTAAAAAACAATTAGATTTTGAAGATTTCTCTTTAATATTTAAGTTAAAAGAACAAGGTCATCATTATACTCATCGAGTCGAAAGTTTTAATAGATTCCTTTATAGGACAGATGAATAACAATAGACTTTCTACTTTATGTGGTTTACCTAGAGAAGATAGGAAGGTTTTAATTTCGCAAGCTAACATTATTTTACAAGGTCCCTCTAATTATAAAAAAGAGATAGGGGGGGAAAACTTTTATTATATCTGAAAATAAATGACTAACTACTAGAAAAGGTGTATTCTATGAAATTAGGGATCTTAATGGTAATGTTCTTATTACATGTAACTCAATTTTAGCTGTTATGGATTTTCTAGGAGTGTCTCGTTATATAGTTTTAAAAAAATTAGAGAACGGTGAATCAATTTTATGAGTTAAGGAAAATCGTTTAGTTTCTATCCGAGAATTAGAAAAGTAGGGAAGGGAGTCATGTCACACTACGGAGGTTGGATATATGTTTAGATATAAAAAAGATCCTAATATTTTTTATATAGGGAGAACTAAAGATTTTTACAAAAGATTTAAAGATCATGTGAATTCTGAATTAAAGGATAGATTTCATAAATTTGCTAACTCAACTGGTTGAGATAATTTTGAATTTTCTATTGTTGAGGTATGTGATCTTAATATCCAAGAAGATAGAGAAAACTTTTACTTGCAAAAATACTTACCTGTATTAAATACTATCTTTAAAAGTAATTTTGGTCAAATACAATCTTATGATTCTTTATATGAGATATTAAGACTTAGAAAATTGCAATTAGATTTAGATAAAAAATATATAGGTATAAATCTTTATCTTTATGAATATTTTAATGGGCAAGTTAGTACTAATTATAAAAGATTTAGCAGTATAAATGAGCTATCTAAAAATTTAGGTATAGCTAGGGAAACTATTAGTGTGTATTTAAATACATATGTGCCCTATAAAGATTTTTTATTTTTAACGAATAAAATAGAATCTTTTGATTTAGTAGATAAATTAATTAAGGATGCTATGCATGGATTAAATTTAAATCATAATTTACCAAAAAAAAAAATCTTAATGTATTTTATAGAATCTAACGGTACTGTAATTAAAACTGAATTAGAGTCTAAAACTGCAGTAGCTAAATTATTAGATGTGCAATATTTAGTTATTACTAATCATATAGATAAATGAATAAAAGGAGGTATTAATGGTTATTATTTATTTACTCATGAATTAAGTAGTCTAGATTTAGAAAAACTAATTGAATTCTCATCATTAAGAAAAACTAGTAATTGTACAGTATGAGCTTATAATGCTATAACTTTAGAATTAATTACAAATTCATTAAGTAGTCTTCAAAAAGCAGCTGAATATTTTAATGTAGACTATAGATCTGTATTAAACCATTTAGATACTGAATTAGCTACTAAAAAAGGTGAGAATTTAGTTTACTTTTTTAGTGATGAGTTGACTAATTTAAAGAAAGAAGAATTACTAAATAATTTGAAAATAGCAAAAAATGAGACTACTTCCATTTGAGTTTATAAAAAAATGGAGAATAAATTAGTTTTAATAAACTCTAATACACCTAGTTTTAGTTCAAAACATTTAGCAGCTAAAGAATTAAATATAAGTACTAAAACAATTAGTAAATACTTGAATATTCATAAAGACTATAAAGGATTGTATTTTTATAGTATTAAAGTGTAAGAATTTAGGTAAAGTGTAAGAAACTTTATTAAGCCCTTAGTGAAAGAAAACCTTTTGCTATAAATCATCAAATTGACGGGAAAGCCCTAAAGCTATTTCAACCAAGCAAGTATGGTAACATAATTTGTGGCACAGGTAATGACTCGTGGTATGGTAAAATCGAAATAGATGCACGAAAGGAAATGGGTAATCCGCAACCAAGCAGCATAATAGTTTTATATTCTTATGGTGTGCAGTCCATCGACTAAACGGTGATTGGCTAAATTATTATTAATAATGCTTAAGATATAGTCAGACCCTACTTGAAAAAGTACAGGATATGTATTTTATATATATCCGTTAAATGGATAGTTCGCTATTTAGGGAGAAAGTCCCCAAGCTTTGCCTGTTTTATGTATATAAATGGCTAAATGGGGATATTCGTGATATGGTCTACTTCAAGCATTTGCTGATGCTCTTAAACTTTTATTAAAAGAGTATGTTTCTCCTACACAAGCCAATATAGTATTATTTTTCCTTGGTCCGATTATAACTTTAATCTTTTCATTACTTGGATACGCTGTAATACCTTGACTAACAGAAGGTATAACAGGTTCAATTTCCCCTGTATTAATAGAAAAACTTTTATTATGTATATGTATTCTGGTATTTCTCTTCATAAGTATGAGATATAAGGCTAGCAGTCAAAATGTTTTTTTGAATAGTACAACTCTATTAACTATAGTTGTATTAGTTTTTATGTTGTTTAACAGTTACTTAGATCTGCTTTACTGTTATGAAGCTTCTCTGGTTCTCTGCTCAGGTATTTACCCTATAACATCTTTATCAAAAGATAGTAACCACAATCTGACTAGAAATATGACAGATTCTGAATTTAATCAATTATTTACAGGATTTATTGATGGTGAGGGGTATTTTTATATTTCTATGACTCAAAACTCTGTAATTGGGTTTAGATTTGGTATCCACCTACATTTGGATGATATAGAAACATTGGAGTTTATTAAGGATAAGTTGAATTGTGGTGTTATTTCTACCAATCATACATCAGGATCAGCTAAATTTGAATTAAATAATCTTAATGACATTAGAACTAAATTGATACCTCTGTTGGATAATTTTCCTTTTAATGGGGTAAAATACTTAGATTACTTAGCATTTAGAGAAGGGATAATTATAAAACTTAACGAAGAGCTATTAAAGCATAAAAAACATGAGTTAATACTAGGATTAAAAAATAGTATGAATGCTAAGAGAGTAGATTTTGAAATGCCTTTTGCGCATAAAATAACTATAACACCTATTTGACTTTTAGGACTTATTGAAGGGGAAGCTTCATTCTCTATATCTAAATCTAACACTCTTAATACTACTTTCTATCTTTGCCTTACTTCTGCTCAAGCTCCTTTGGTTAATGCAATAAAAGATTTTTTAATTTCTCATCTTATTAGGGAGGATATTCTTAAATTACCACTAGATTACCAAGATAGTATTAGAAAGGTAATCGGTGTATACAGCCGTAAGGAAAGAGGAAATTCTAAAGCATTTATTGAACTAGTAGTTACACAAACAGGATTCCTTGTGGATAAACTAATACCCTTGTTATCGAGTCTTACTTTTGCAACAAAAAAGTACAAGGATTTCTTAGATTGAGCCTTCATTAATTCTTTAATTTACAAAGGTAAACATACTACGGGGGGGGGGGAAAAGGTAGAGAACTTATCATTAAAATAAGTAATGGTATGAATATCGTCTTACAACCTTTAGAGGGGGTAGAGCAGAAGAATTACCTCGAAGTTTAATAGATGAAGTATTAGATATGGAGGATGTTTATATTAAAGGAGCGGATGGGCTACGTGTACACGCTACTAATACAACAAAATTAGTAAGTGGACAATCTTTTTACATCGCTGCTTATAAATTAAATGGTGAACGTATCATCTTTAAAAGCTCTTAAACGTGTGCAGACTATTTTGGAGTTACTTCTGTAACTGTAAACAGTAGAATATCTAAGAGATTGCCAATTAGCTACAAAAATAATATAGATTATACACTGACACGTATACCATTATAACATATGCAGGGAACTGTTATACCTTAGGACTATAGGGTTATATAGACAAATTCCGGGGAACCCCTAAAGCTTCTGGTACCAAGCCATATATGAAAATATATGAGTGGCTGAAGTAATTACTCAGAGAAGGTAATAAGCCAGATGATTCTAATAACTTTTTTATGTTTCGTAGGCTTAATTCAGCAAAGCTTAGAAACATACATAAGTAACTAGGTACTAGAAATAGGAATGGGCAATCGCGGATCTAAATCAGTTGTAATATAATATTCTGCAACTGTAAAAGAGCAACGAGTAAACGTCTATAGATATTTAAAGATTCCCGCAAGCTTGCGGGGGGGGGGGATCTTTGTAATATATTTAAGATGTACTCTAATGAGCTTAGTAATAAGCTATTGTTAAATTTTGTATAGAAAATTTTTTTACGATTCACCATTAATTGGTTTTAATTCTTTAAATGTTAATACTCGTCGTTATTATGCTACATTAAGTAATAATAAAGATAAAATTGACGATCTACAAATCGATCCTTTATTTATTACAGGGTTTAGCGATGGTGAAGGTTGTTTTTCTTGCAGTCTTAAAAAGTTCTTCATATAAATTTCGTTGAGAAGTTCAACCAGTTTTTCAAATTAAACTACATTCTAAAGATTATCCGATTTTATTAAGAATTCAACATAGTTTAGGTGGAATTGGTAATGTAAGTAGTAACCAATCTTCTTGTGCCTTTAGAGTCAAAAAATTTAGTGAGCTAATAGAATCAATGGTTTTTTTGATAAATATCCTTTAATATCTCGAAAAAGAGGAGATTATTATTTAAACAAATTCTATCTATTATTAAATTGAAAGAACATTTGACTTTACAAGGTATACAAAAGATTATTAATATAAGAGCAACCTTAAACTTTGGTTTATCAAAAGAATTACAATTAATGTTCCCCTAAACTGTTCCAGTTTCACGTCCTTTAAGAGAAACCTGTGTAATACCACATTCACAGTGAATAGCTGGGTTTACTACCGCTGAAGGTAATTTTTCTGTTTCCAGCTTTTTTTTTTTAATTTATATAAATTAAAAAAAAAAGCTGGACAAAGGTATCTTTAAATCTCTATTATTTAAAATTACTCAGCATGAAAAAGATGAGGTATTACTAACTGCAATTAAAGAATATTTTAATTGTGGATATTGTTATTTAAGAAAAACAGAAAATACAATGGATTTTAAAGTTACAAAATTTTCTGTAGTTAATGAAATAATTATACCTTTATTTATTAAAAATCCGATATTAGGTGTTAAATCCCAAGATTTCCATGATTGATGCTTAGTTTCGGAGATAGTAAATAAAAGAGAACATAAATTAGAAAAAGGTGCCTTAAAAATAATTGAAATTCAAAGGGGAATGAACAGGGGGAGAAGTAAATAAACTTTTCTACAAAACTTTTTTTTGTATGGTCCTGGTTTAGTGCTACTAGATTATAATCTGGGTATATTATATATGTTAGCTATGTCTTCATTAGCTACATATGGAATTCTGCTGGCTGGATTATTTATTAGTCCCACACACCCGTGAGGGTGTTGTTGCAAATCGGGCGAATTTCGAGAAAGACTTACTTTAAGTCAACTCGAAGCGAAACATGTATTTATTTTCTTAGCACACCATAGGGTTATATTTTTCCTCCTCGGAGTGGGAAAATGGTGCATAAGAGTGTACTTTCCTATAAAGTCCGGTCGTGTACTTTATAACAAAGTCCTTTTATTTTAAGCATGAACGTTCAACGACTAGTAGATGAGTAGATAAGAAATACAATAATTCTACCACGAGCGCCCGAAGTCTTGTTTTATTTTTTATTTTATTATCAAAACTTTTATTTTCAAATAAAAGCTTACAATTGTTTATGGCCTGACTTTGTTTTTTACTTTTTTTATATATAGCGGAAATTAGTCCTGATTGTGATTATATTTATAGCAGTAGTGTTTTCTTGTCTTTTCAAACACGAACTAAATTAGACATAAGAAAATATTACACTACTCTGGTTACTGAGAATGACATTACCAAAGATTTACAAGCTTTACACTCAATATACATTAGAGAACTATACAAGGATAGAGAGGGTCCAGTAATACCTTTTGATCGTGATTTAATTTTAGCAACTTGTCACCATTGTTTAGACAAGAATAAAAAATCTGAGTTTTTAAAAGAGTGAGGACATAAAGGCTGTATTTACATCATAGAATATAAGTATAACCCTTTTATTTATTACATAGGTAGAACAACTATGTTTAAAAGAAGATTTAGTAATCATCTTTTAGCTAATTCTAATAGCAAACTACATGTCTTTTTGAAGCTAGTTGGTTGGGAACATTTTAACATTTCTATTTTAGAGGTTTGTTCTTCTGAAGAACAGGGAGCAAGAGAGAATTACTACCTTCAGAAATACTTACCTTTATTGAATACTACTTTTTCTTCGAAATTTACCGAATCTGCTATTTATTCCAGTTTAACTAGTAAATTAGCCGCTCTTAAATCTACTCCTTATTCTTATGTTTCTGGTCAACCTATCCCTGTTTATGTATATGAGGTATATGAAACATACATAGATGAAATATGTGTTAAATATAGTAGTATCACGGAAGCTAGCAGTAGTGAAAAGATTGCTAGAGGTACTTTAGGAATGTTTAGGGATACTAATGTACCGTTTAGAAATAAGCTATACTACTCGAAACCTATTATAGATTTTGAATTAACATTTAATTTATTTAAGACTGCATCTAGTGATCTAAACCTTAATAGTAATATAGCTAAACCGGTTTGAGTTTACAATGCCAAAACCCTAGAATTAATAAAAGGTAGCCCCTTCCCTTCTAAAACCCAACCATCCGTTTCTGTAGGTATTAGTCGTAATGTAATAACCTATTTTATAGATACTTGGAAAGCAGAAGGAGTGAAAGGTACTTATTTATTTAGTAGACCACTTGAAGCTAAAGAAGTGAAAAATCTTATGGAATCTTCTCATACACTAGAACTGGGTAATAAAATAAAAGTTTGAGCATATAATGCTAAAACACTTGAATTAGTTAATAATTCACCGTTTTCTAGTTTACTTTCAGCTGCTAATCATTTCAAAGTTAATTATCGTACCATTACTAGGCATTTGGACACGAAATTAGCTAGTTCTCAAAATAAAATTCTTGTATATTTTTTTACAAAAGAAATAGATTCAATTCTAAAAAGTGATCTCTATAAAAACATAAATAGAGCTCACTATGCTCGTACGGAGATATGGTGTATAGATTGGATGAGCACGGAGTTTTAAATTTAATACCCCATCAGCCATTTAAAACTAAACGGGAAGCTATTCGTGTTCTCAAGATTCACATTACTGTATTGAATAAATATTTGGATTCTTCTGAAATATACAAAGGATTTCTTATCTTCAGTTCTCCACAAAATTCTGAGGATAAACTTGAATAGATAAAATATATATATTAAACGTAAAAACTTTGTCACAGTTCCATTCTTTTTTGTAAATTTAGCATAGAAGGCTTATAACCTAACCTACTAGCTTAATTATGAAATATATACATAAACAAGACTATGATATAGTCTGAGCCATCTTGTGAGAGATGGATGTAAGAGATAAAGAGCTTTTGCGTTAACAACACTGGATCAGCTAATTCTAAATATGCTTTTTTAGGGTCTTTAAGAAGTACAGCTCAATTAATTAGTTATGAATTAATTTTAAGTTCTGCTATACTTTTAGTAGTATTATTAGCAGGTAGCTTAGACATAACTGTTATTATAGAAGCTCAAAGAGCTATTTGATATGTAGTACCTTTATTTCCTATATTCATTGTGTTTTTTATAGGATCTATAGCGGAAACAAATAGAGCACCATTTGATTTAGCAGAGGCTACTTACTAGTAGATTTGGCCTCTTTAAAGATCACAAATTGCTGGAAAACCCTTTATTATTAAGGACAATCAGCAGGAAACTTTATAAATAATACCTTTTATAAAAATCTTCAGAGACTAGACGTGATCATTTAATATTTATTATTAAATATGATATAGTCCAACCTTATATGTAAATATAAGATTAATTATGAAACGCAATTCATATATAAATGTAAATTATCATCCTATTAACTATTTACAAGGTAAATATAAATGTAAATTAGTTCATCGTAGATCTTTTTCCACTTTAAATAAAAATCCAAACCCTGGAGCGGAGCGCCCCCCTATACCTATTTTAGTTATTAATCTAAAAGATAAAGATTCTATTTTATCCTATAGAGATTTATTAAAAGATAAAGGGGGTATTTATTCTATTTTTAATACCGTAAATGGTAATCAGTATATTGGTAGCGCAAAAGATGTTAATATAAGACTTAATGAACATTTAAATAATAAGAAATCTAATATTGCTTTGCAAAGAGCAATAGAAAAATATCCATTAGATAAATTTAATATTTATGTCTATGAGTATTTTACTTATGAAAGTAAAATAATTAGTTCTAAGGCTTTAACAGATTTAGAAACAAGTTATATTTTAAAATTTAAGAAATCTTTATAACTTTAAAGCTACAGCTACAAGTATGTTAGGTTATAAACATACAGAAGAAGCTATAGAAAAAATGATCGAAACGTTTTGAAAATAAAGAGAATCACCCTATGTATGGGAAAACTCATACAAACGAAGCTTTAACTTTAATTAGTAAAAAAGGGGTATTAAACCCTATGTATGGTAAAACTCATAAAGAATCTACCATAAAAATTATAAGTGAAAAAATGAATAAATATCCATTAGGTGTAGGTGTTTTTGATTTAGATGGGAATTTAAAATGAAAATTTAAGAATAACGTAGAGTTAGCTAAACACTTAAATATTTCTAAAGTTACGGTAGGAAAGTATTTGAATAATAATCTTGTATACAATAAATTTTATAGATTTAGACCTATACAAGATTAGTTTCGTTCTGTTCTGTGGAATCAGAACTTGTAAGTGGGTTTATGACAGAGCATTCAGCTGTTATTTTTGTATTTTTCTTTTTAGCTGAATATGCTAGTATTATTCTTATTTGTATTTTAAATAGTATATTATTTTTAGGTGGTTATCTGTTTGACTTTAACTATTATCTATATCCTTACTTTTATTTAGTGCAATTTATTGCAGGGGATAGTTATATGTATCTAACAGAAAATGAAACTAATTTTAATGTAATTGACTTTGATAATTACAATTCAGTAATAGGAACAACTATAAGTGGTGTGGTAATAGGACTTAAAACTTGTGTAATGATCTTTACTTTTATCTGAGCGAGAGCCTCATTTCCGCGTATTCGTTACGATCAGCTTATGTCCTATTGTTGAACTGTTTTATTACCAATAGTTATTGCATTTATTATACTAGTCCCTTGTATATTATATAGTTTTGAAATAATGCCTTGTAATATACCTTTATTATAAATTAACCAAAATTTATGTAAATAAATTTTTTTAATTATAAATTTAAATGTGTTATGTATTTAAATATAATACAACAAAAAAGTTTTTTTGGATATATATAATATACTCTAGTCTCCAAAGGGAGAGAAGATAGTATATCTTTTATATATAAGTATATAGTAACTTTTCTAAAATTTTTTCTATGTATTATAAGTATTCTATTAACATAGATCCTATAATAGAAAAGAAACTAAAAACTATCTAAATATATAAAAATATTTAGTATGGAAATTCAATAAGTGCTCCAAACTAGTACTTAAAAGGTTTTATGCTACTAGCTCTTTAGTTTAAAACACTTTTTTGACTTTGCTGTGTTAATTAGGGCACAATAACTATACTGGTGGAGTATAAATTGTATTTTATACTATATCATTACTTGGAATAATACTACGTACAAAAGAGCTTTTTTACATAAATTAAGGTGTTTTACAAATACAAGAACGATAATAACAAAATAATTTACTATAACAGTCATTACATACCTGCCCATTATTGTCAAGTACACCTGTAATAACAGCTCTATATTCTATACACCTACTAGTTCTATACAGGTGGAAAGCATTATCACCAGACAGATGCCTTCCACCAGATTATGGAAAGCCGCAACGGTCTATAATTTTCGGGATAAAATAGTAACTTTACTACTCTATATTTTATTTACTACTACCCCTTTTATTTTTTTTTTTAGTTATTTCTTTTTATTTTTTTTTTCGACGTAATTTATATGGAAAATATAAAAAGAAATAACGTCCAAAAAAAAAGGGTTTTTATAATTTTTTTCTTTTGCCATTGTTGGTTGCTTTATTTAAACAAAAGAAAAAAATAAGCAGCAGGGTAGAAAAGAACATGTATATGTTTTTTTTCAACCCATGAGGGAATTTATAAAAATATAACCAATATAGCTGTAGGTATATATGATATACACAATACTAAGTAAATATATTGCTCTATAAAATGTGAAAAATCTACAGTTAGCATTAATTAATGACTGCTAACTCAACCCTTTAACCCAAAAGTACCATTTCTTGTCTTAGAATTAATAAGGGTATATTGTGTATTGGATTTAACGTAACCTCTTAGCATAGTAGATGGTTTATTATTAAATGAGGAACGTATGTTTTTTAAGCTACCTGCATATCTATACTTAAATACAGCTCTCATAGCTGTTAAACGTCTTGTTAATCTACCTGATGCTTCAAATCTTACACCACTTACTACTTGTTGTTTTATGGTATTTATAATATTGTTTTTGTTCATTGCTTCAATATTATCATCAAATGTTATAAGTGTGTGTAAATCAGGTATTCTTACCATTTGTAAAATAGCTTTTCTTAAAACTCTTACTGCTTTATTTTTCCTATCTCTTAATTTTAAAGCTACTGCGGATGAAAATACGTCACTATTTAAATGTATAGATCTTAATTCAACTAAGTTAATTTCTACCTTTTTGTTATATAATTTTTCAATTAAACTAATTAAACCTAAATTTCTTAAGTTTAGATTTAAGCTATTGAATTTAGATTTATTAAAATTAAGTAATTTTAATGAATTAAATAATATTTTTTGTAATCTAACTAATTTTTTTAAAAGTCTAATGTTATAAGTAGGTATATTACTTAACTTAAGGTATTTTCTTCTTAAATTTACTAGGAAGTATCTTATTAAGTTGTTATTTGTTTTAAAGAAAGCCATATTTCATTTTCTAAATGTGAAAAAGTTATTCTTTAATAAAGCAGGTATTCTGTTTTTATGGTTTGGTACAAATCCTCTTTTTCCATCAACAATTAGTTTTCTATATTTTACAAGTACAAGAATTTTTAATATATACCACTCAATAGATGATTTTTGTTTATTATATATATATAATGTAATAAAAAGTTTTGTGTTACTGTGTTTTAGCTCAGCTCTACTTGCATATATTTTGTTTGCTGAATAACGAATCTTGTTATCACGTCTACGTTTAAAAAGAATTTTTATTTTATCTTGTAGCATATTACAATAACTTCTAAGTAATTTATTTAATACAGCATCGTAACTTATTAAAGATTTAATGTAAGATTTATTGTAAGAGTATACACTACTAAATCATTCTTTACTAGAAGACGTATAAAAAATAATGTTATTATATTCATCTCTTTCAGAATTATTTTGTATTTTTTTATTTTTTTCTATTATATAGTTAGTACTTAATGGTTTATCATTAAAACTATTTTGTTTATTTTTGAATATGTTTAACATAGAATATTATTATGAATTATTGGTATAAATTATGGCAAGCTATGAAAGTAATAAGTTTAATTAAGAATATTGTACATCCTTAACACATTGCTATTAATTTTTATACTTATTATCGTTAAAATTAACCATTTTCCCTTTTTGGACCAAACAGGTATATAATTATGATAAATAAGTTGAAAAAATAAGTGAATCGAACACCCTCCGCGAATTTTTTTTCTTTTGCCAAAACATATAAGTAACCATAAGCAAAAAAAAAAATAAGGTAAAACGGATGCTCTACCAATTGAGCTAATTTTTTTTTTGTGGGGGCTTTAAGCAAAAGTTTATTTTACTCTTCTCCCCCCCCCTAATTGCAGTATAAATTTTGTACTGCAATTAACCAGTTAATTCATAAGATGTATATACTGGGATTTGTTATAATATAATAGATAAAAAAAATTACTATAAATAAGAAATTTCACCTTTTTCATAACAAGTATGGTGACCGTTATTTTACTATTATGTGTGTCTAATAGCTAAGCAAGTCAATCTGTAACAGCTTGCATACTTTCAACAAGATCTAGCCCACCTTTGTCTAATAATCTTGCAGCCTCAGCTTTAATGGAAATGATTTCATTAGTTGTTTGTTGTGAAATACCCTGTTGATTTAATTCTGCATCTGCTAATTTATCTATAGTTCTTTTGTACTCCTTACTCACTTTAACTTCATTCTGTACTATATCAGCTGCAACATGAAGTTTATTCTCCGCTTGAACTCTTAACTCCCTACCACTAGGTAAACCAAGAATATAATTATTATAGTCACTAAGAACACCCTTTAGCTCTGTAGAGCTTTGTAAAATTACAGTAGTTGGGATAATAGTATTACTACTTTGAGACAACACAAGTGATAAAGATATAAGTAGTGCTAGAATAATAATAGAATTATTAATATAGGAGTTAAATAAAAGATAAAAGATTAACCCTATCAAGATATACAATGCATAAGATGTAATAACACCAGTATTTAATTTAGCAATATTACTACTTATATTTAATAATCCTTTCTCTAACCCATAAGGACCTAAATACTCTACGGATCCTTTATCTATTACTTTAGTAGTTTGTCCACCAAGTTTTAGTACAATACCTGTAATGTATCTGTTGTAAAATAGTTCTATTAAGAAACGTTGATTAAAGAAACTAAATATGTTGTAACCTACTCTAGATAATTTAAAGTAAATTAGTATTGTAGATAAGTATTCAGACAACACTATAGCAATAACACTTAATGAAATAGTGAATATTAAAGGTAATAACTTAAATAGAGTTGGTACTCCAAATTCAGTATCTAGCATTATTTCATGAGAAGGATGTATAAATAAAGCATTATCTGAAAAGAATCCTGAACCTAACCCTATAAACATGTCTTTTGTTATAAACCCAAAGAATATTGAGAATACAGCTAAAATCATTAACATGGTGATCAGATTTATCATACAAACATGTATAGGTAATATTAATAAAAAGTCGTTCAACCTATTTTAGATAATTCTTTTTGTATTCATACCACTTTTTATTAATGTAATTTTAGCCAACCCTTGCTCAGTTAAATGTTCTTTTTCTTTGACTAAGTATCCTATTTTAGAAAAATCAGAGAAATCTAAACCTTTAACTCCGTGTATAGGATATTTTAAGAAAAATGGTATAATTTTTTGTTCTATATCAGAAAACTTCGTAACAGTATAGTTACCTTCGTTTCTGGTAGAGCTAGGATAATATGTACCACAATCTAAGAACTCGCAAAATAACTGTAATAAAGCAGCATCCCTAGAGTGTTGAGTTACGGAAAAGATTAAGATAACTTGTTTTCCAACTTTTGTCTTAGAATTTATGATATTGACAAAGAAATTTCCTTCAGCGCTAACAAACCCTGACAATCAATTTGGATTAATTATTTTTTTATTGGGGTTTAAAGGTCTAGCTACTATATTTAACCTAGTCCCCTGTGGGTCCTTACCCTGCTGTGGGGAGAGCCCGTAAGCGCTAGGGAAAGCAATCTCTAATTCCTCTTATAAACCTAAATTCATTGTGGCTTTTAAACTAACAATATCTATTAAACCCTCTAACGTCAAATGTCTTTTAGATTTAACTAATTCAAAAGCAGTCTTAAATAATTGAAAATCCGACCATTTATGTGTAATTAAGGGAAAATTATTAAAATGATCTACAACTACTTGTAAATCTTTTATAGCTGAAACTCTAAATTGAACCGCATCTTTACCATGTGAGGAAATACTTCCTATATCCGTAAAGAATGCTTTAATTAAATCTAATAAATACCGATCTTTTTTATGTAATTTTATACCAAATTGCAAGTTTACAATTCAACCAGTATTCATCTTAGAAGATCTATTAAGACTAATTGAAAAATAGCTCTCTCCATCCGAGAAACCTGTAACAAAATAGGGGTGTAAAGTCGGCTTTTGGTTTGAAATAGAAGAGATACCTCTTGTTAAACTTCTACTAAAACCTGTATATGTATTTGCTAAGAAGGGATTCTGACTTGATAGTATCTTTCGATACCCATTAGAGTATACCTTAAACACAAAAGAATTTCTCTTGTATCAACTACCGTCTACTCGTTGCTCTTTTACAAATAGAGAGCTATCTGACTTAGATCCGCGATTGTCCATTTCTTTTTCAATCATCTTCTGACTTGTTACCTTACCTGAGTAATTAGTTCAGCCACATATAGTTTTTCAACTATTGCTTGGTACCAGAAGCTTTAGGAGGTTCCCGGAGTTTGATTGTTTTACCCACGCAAGTGATTTCCCACATCACCCAGCAGGTAAGCTCATAAAGATATCACCTTCATGTGCTTGTTTATAGTTAATTAAAGGTCCATTAGGATTAGTTAAGAATGTTAAATACAACACTTTTACAGAGTATAATGTAGTAAACATTGCTCCTATAGTAGCTATTATATAAACAACAGTACCAGAGAAATAATATTGACCATAAGCAGATTCAAGTATAAAATCTTTTGAATAGAATCCTGTCATAAACACGGCGCTCGTATTTAACATGTAATAATATAGACAAGACAAATTAAGAAAAGACAAAAAAAAATAAATTGGGACTACTGCACAATAGAACCACTATTGTACATATTTTAGAAAGACTTAAATAAGAAACAAATTAAACAAATATAAACCAAATAAACCCGTGAAAAAAAATATAGCTAAGGGAAACTTACACTGAAAGACATCGCAAGTCGAATAGTAATGATAAACCATTAGTCTATTCTTTTTGTGTTCATTCTAGACTGGATTTCTTTTATTTGTTCCATACCTTCAGGTGTTAAATGGGATGAGTTATTCTTTAAACGAATAATTGAGAGGAAATCTTGGTAATCTCTAGATTTAGCACCTAAAACAGGATATTTCTCAAAAAAAGGTATTATTTTTGAATTTAGATCTGAAGTCTTATAAACCAAAAAATCTACGGCTGACCCTCCTTTTCTTTCTCTAAGGCGTCCGCAATCAAGATATGTTATAAAAGATTCAATTAAATCACGATCTCTCACATGTTGAGTAATTTGAAATATAAACTCCAATTTTGGTAAATTATTCTCATTGGAGCTATTTCTAATTCTTACCATGAAACATCCCTCACCACTAGTAAATCCTGCCAATAAGTGAGGCTCTTTAATACTAATATCCTTGAATACAGATCTTACTGCTGGAATAACGTCAGGAAAAGATTTTTTCACTACATCGGAAAGACCTATATTCATAGAAGCTTTTATACATATTATCTTTAATAACCCTTCGTAAGTAAGATTTTCTTTATTATTTAAAAGATCTACAGCTGATTTAAATAAGATAAAATCAGATCTTTTATGAGTAATAAGGGGGTAATTCTCGAAATGAGCTATAATAACTTCAAGATTCTTAAGAGAATTAACTTCATATGAAACATTTTGACCTGAGGTGTAAATTTTACCAACCCCAAAAAAAGATTGTATTTGTTCTAGAAGAGCTTTATCTTTTAAATGAAGATTAATTTTGAAAGAAGCTCTTACACCTCACCCTAATTTAGACCATTTAACGTGTTGAGTGCTAATTGTGAAAGAACCTTCGGCATCTACGAATCCGGTAATAAACAAAGGATTTATTATATTTAACGCTAAAGCGTTTTGTGTATTATTGAATATTGTTGTGTTTGTAACTGTTAAAAAAAAAGTATGTATTATGTCGACAGCTTAGTGTTTGTCTCATACCAAACATGGGTCATGGTACTTTTAAGTTACCAAACTCATCTCTCGGATTACTAGTATCTCTACTAGGTCCGGCCAAGTACCCTGCTTGACAAGCTGTTTGACATCGCATCCTGCAGTACCTTAACCCTATTGACGATCCATACGTGGGGTGTCAACCCAACCGTACATGATTTACCCTTCGAAAGATAGTCGCTTGTCGGTATTAAGTCTTTTGCAGGAGTCGACTAAAGATATTAATATCTATGGCTAAACAAAAAGTATAACATTATTATATCTCATATAATAAGAAATAAATACCTTAATAAGATAAGGCCTAAGTAAAGATATAAATATGCTAAATGTTTTAATAATACGCTAAAAGATTTAGGTTATGAAAAGTAAATAAGGTTGGTTATACCTTTATCTCCCTTGTTAGGGACAGAAATTAATTTGTCTTGTCTATATATTATTTAGTAAGGATTACGAGTGGATAATTTCTTTCGAAACCCGTTAGAGTACACCTTAAATTCATTACTATAATCAATGAACCAACTGCCGTCTACTCGTTGCTCTTTTACAGATATTTTACTATCTGACTTAGATCCGCGATTACCCATTATCTTTTCAGATATCTTCTGACTTGTTACCATACATGAGTAATTAGTTCATCCACATATAGCCTTTATACTATAGCTTGGTATCAGAAGCTTTAGGGGTTCCCGGAGTTTGGCAGTTTATCCCCTATTATTAGTTATTTCCTAGATAACTTAGCAGGGAATGCAACTAAGCTTAAAGAAGCTATAAGCATTACAGAATAAGTAAGTGGTAAAAATGGTCTTAACCCACCATATCTTCTAAAATCTTGATTATCAGCTACAGCATGGATAACTGCACCAGCTCCCAAGAATAAAAGTGCTTTATAGACTTTTAATAAATCTTTACCCTTACTTCGAAATTACGTCGAAAAAAATAAGGGCTAAGATTTAGGGTTACCAGGTAAATTAGCAAGCTGTTCTCTATTGAGTTGAAATGTTGCACCTTGTTTAATTACAGCTCCTGGAAAATGATCCATAAAGATGTCTTCATTTATGTACTTGATACCATCCTTTGTAACAGTATTATTATTTCTATTTCGTCTTACTGTTCCCCGATCACCAGCTTGAGAATTATTGGAAAAATATTTTGCCAATCCTGTAAAGGTATCAACTGCAAAAAATCCCGAAGCTTTTTTCGTCAATCCGGGTAGATACTCAGGATGTTTACAAAAATAAAAATTACCTAACTCAGTGCTAATTCCACCTGGTTTAACCAAATTAAAATATCTTCCTATTCTATTATCAAGAAAATTTCTTTGCTGGTTTAGAGATAGTTTTTCCAAATCGGCTACGCCTGAATTTGGGTTCAAGTTCATTCATAATTCACGTTGATTTTTATAAATACCAAAAACTTAAAGGGTTTCTATATTTATAACATAAATTTTCCCTGGCTTTAGATCATATAAGGATTTATCTTTTAATTCAACTAAAGAATATTTATCTTTCGGTTTTAATTGAGAATTAATTTGTTCATATCTAATAGGTACACCTTTTTCTTTTAAATATATAACAATATTTTCCCCTTTATCGTTTGTTATAGTTATACCCTTGTGTCAATTCATATTATTTCTAACGGCACCTACAGATATCTTTAATTGATCTGCTAATGAATTATAAGAATTAGATTCTGCTAGTAATATAGTAGCTTTTTTGTCCAATGGAGCGCTCTATATACATGAATTTGATCTAAACTTAATGATAATTCACTAGCTTCAAAAGAAAAATTATAAAAAATAATATCTTTTAATTTTTGTTCATCTTTAATGTTAAAATAGGGTTTATAATTAGTATAAATACATTGTTCTAATATACGACTAACATTATAAGGTTGATTAGTCCATAATCACCCTACCTTTATTCATACCGGCTTTAATCTGACGAATCTGATCTCTACCTTCTGGTGTTAGATGTTTATTTTCTTTCATAAGCTCGGCAACTCTACAGAAATCTTTAAAATCTTCCGATTTTACACCTAAAATGCAATATTCTTTGAAGAACGGAATTATTTTATCTGTAAGGTCTGAAAATCTATCTACACTGAAATCAACCGCTAGTCCTCCAGTTCTTTCTCGACATGACCCGCAATGGAAGTATTCTGTTAGACTTTTCATCAAATGTGCGTCACGAGAATGTTGAGTAATAATAAATCTTAATCGGATTGTTTGTTTAAGTTCACTTTCAGACTTAGACTTAGTAATATTAACAAAGAAACAACCCTCCGCCTTACTTTTTTTTTAATATATCATGATATATTAAAAAAAAAGAAAGTCCAGCTAACCAGTATGGATCAGATATTTTTAAGGGTGAAACAAGCGCTCCCTCGGTGTCTAAATACCTCTTAACAGGAACTATATCAAGGAAAGCTTCTTTTAGTTTATCCGAAAGACCCAGATTCATTGCGGCTTTAATAGCGACAATTCTTCTTAATCCCTGTTCAGTTAAATGTTCTTTCCGGTCTATAATCATTAATACCTGACGCCATAACAAGTAGTCGTAAAGTTTGTTAGTAATAAGGGGGTATTTATCGAAATGCTTTAGAACAACCATTGATCCCTGGATGGATCTTACACGAAATTTAACCCCATTAGGACCAGAGTCCGAGATATCTCCTACACCAAAGTAGCTTTGAAGATGTTCCAATATTATACGGTCTTTTTTGTGTAAACCCATGGAAAAATCCAGACCAACTGATCAACCTAAAAGATTACTAGGGGATCTTACACATTGCACCCCAAACGAGCCCTCCCCTAGTTTTTTTTGAGTAATTTCTGAAAGAAATTACGTCAAAAAAAACAAGACAAACCCTGTTATCCACCCGGGGTTTTCTGAATACAATCCTCCGCCCTTACAGGAATAATTCCTAATGTTGCGTATATTTTTTTGTTGTATTGTATTTATAAATGATAAACGTGAATTGAATGTAGCTTTTTTATAGACACTTTCTGTTAAATAATCATATTTTTATGCTAAAGATTACAGATTTTTTTTTCTTTAACTGGTTATACAATTATTAAAAAGGTAAATTTTTAACTCTGATCTTACGCATTTTTTTTAATTTTGTAGAAATAATATTTATACTATGTTCAAACCATAGATGGTTACATAAATGAAGATTACATTATCAATGCTAATGTTACCTTCCAACCAAATTAAATTATACTCCTATTCTATTATCCTGCTTTTACATTGTTGTCTGGTATATATTTTTCAAGTTTAACTACACGAGCCCATTCTCCAAAGTATTAGGCAAACCTAAAGCTTTTTTTGGCCTGTCCAAACCCTTGTAGTATTTTAGCACCCCCTTGACCAGCTTTTTTTTTTTTATTTATATAAATAAAAAAAAAAAAAAGCAGGGGAAATGCATAATTAATATTATATCATTGTTGAACTATATTATCGTACGTAATAATAGGTGCCCATTTAATAGATGAAACATTTCCGTTGGCCATTACTCAATCATGCAAATGAGATCTTAATCGATTACCATAAAAACTGTTCATATGGTCATTAAGACGATTTCGTAAATATATGGCAGAACCTATTCCATATTTACCAGTTTTTTTGTGCACAAAACAGTAAACACCTGAACAATCTCCATCTATTACTTTTTGAGATCCAAGGGGTAAATCATACATAATATTAGGTTTTATTGTTTTTAAACTTAACTGCATATTGAATCTAAATAATTTATTAAAATTGTTACTTAAAAACTCAAATAATAAGTTATCTCCTTTAAAACCAGAATTATTATTTTCAGGTAAAAGATTCATCATATTAATTAAATCATGTGAAGCTTTTATACCTTTTGATGTTAAGAACAAAGGTAAATTTAATTTATTTTGATCATGTATCTGATATATAACATTACTTAATAACACGCCACCTCTAGACTTGTCATTTAGTATTGTATAAAAAGAAGAATGGATTTTAGAATTAATACTATGTTTTTTACCCTTTTCCCCTTTATCTCCAATGGTATTAATAATAGGTGTAATGAATAATGAACTTGAACTTAAATTAAATAAATCATAATCTATAAACTCAAATAGACTATAAAGACATAAAATTTTTAATAAACCTCCAGCAACAAATGTAAAGTTGCAGACAATATAGGCGTTAATTTAATTTTAACTATAAAATATTACCTTCGCCATGGCTATCTATTACTTATTTCCCTTTACCGGATAATGATTCCAAAAGGAACCTATCCAGTAGCTAGTAGTAAAAATAAGGACAGAAAGATCCACCTAGTAATTGATTAAAGCAGCAAAGCACTTATTTATTTATAGCGCTAAGGAAATATATTATAATTACTTGCAACATATCACTATGTTGTTTAGACCATATCATAATATAGAATCATCATAAAAAAACGTGATTATCTACGAGGCTACCTATATTTAAGGGAAGCACTTAATAGCTGTTTTTAATAAAACTACGTCTAATATTTTTGACGTATGGTCGTTGAGGGTTTATGTATTTATATTATACATATCTTCCCTGCTGATTGTCTCTAAATTTTAGTACTAGCTTGCCATATAACTAGATAAAACTTTAGAGGTATCCCAGCATATAGTCAAATTTTACATGCGCCCTATAAATTCGACGCATGGTTCA
This sequence comes from Alternaria brassicae, assembly GCA_004936725.1. NCBI lineage: Eukaryota > Fungi > Ascomycota > Dothideomycetes > Pleosporales > Pleosporaceae > Alternaria > Alternaria brassicae. The sequence goes on along the minus strand of SMOM01000012.1, from coordinate 143,786 downwards.
CCAAATGAAATAAAGCTATATTATAAGAAGATAAACCTACAGCTATAACCATCATCCCAAGCTGGCTCATTGTAGAATAAGCAATAACTTTTTTAATATCTTGTTGGAATAAACCTATTAAAGAACTAAATACAGTTGTAATTGCACCTAATCATAAACATAACATTAGCACTGTTGAACTATATTCTATTAAAGGAGATGAACGCATTAATAAATACACACCAGCTGTACATTTGTGTTGGCTATCCTTAACTATAAGGAATAGCGCGCCATGTCTTTAGACATGGATCGGACTATATCTTTAACTTATAAATTTATTGATGTCTTTCGTTAAAAGATCTATTTTATTTAGTCCTTCTAACGTAAGATGTTTCTTATTTAATACCATATCATGTATTTTACATCATTTAGTAAATGAAAGAGATTTTTTTGTTTTTAATTTGTATCTAGAAAAGTAATTTATAATAACCTTAAGTTTAGTGAAGGATGAACAATGAAAAGTTCAACCATTTCAACTTTTGTCATACTTAACATTTTTTAAATCTAAAGAATCAGTATTTAAAAATATATCACGAAGTGTTTTAATTATATCAAATTCTTTTTGAGAAACTTGAAAGGTTAAATGCGGAGCTCTTCTAAGTTTGGATGTAGAACAACTCTTAACTCTACCATAAAAACAACCTTCTGCGTCTACAAAACCAGATATTCAACCTGAATGTAAACTAGGTTTAACTAACTTATCTTTAAAAGGAATCTCCATATTATATTGTTTGTTAAATGTAGTTAATCATACTTTAAATTGTTCTTTTTTATAATGAGTGCATAAATTTCCATTAAATATATGAATTAATCTAGCAAAATTTTCTTTTGAAGAAACATAAAAAACTCCTACATTTCTATTTTCCTCCTTCCTCATTAAAATTTTACCAAAACCTAGTTCTTTTTTTATATAATAAAGAACTTGTATATCCGAAATACTTTGAGTAATATCAAAATAGATTTTATCTTTAGATACAATAAAAGAACCATCTCCCTCTGTAAAACCTATGAATCATTCTAAAAACTGTCTGTTGACTTTTTTTTTTATGTTGAGGTATTAAATTAGAATATTCATTAAATTCATAAGTTATATCACGTGTAGCCTCTGAGGATCCTTCGTCGGACGACGAAGTTTCCTGCTGATTAACCCCTTTTAGTTTTTTTTTATAAATTAATAAAAAAAAGGTCGAAAAACCTCTTCTAAAACACAAGATTTTCTTATTTATCTTATATAAGGGTAAACTTAAAATATAAATAAACTTGATGTAAGGTGATCCCAGCAAACAGTGATATCATAATTGATTAACTCACATTAATCAACGGCTATCTCTAACCATGGTTGCGGCGTGTATTAATGCAGACACGGGTGTAGGGCCCTCCATCGCCATAGGTAGTCAAACGTGAAGACCTATTTGAGAACTTTTAGCCATAGCTCCAATTAATAAACATATACCTACAATAGTAACAACATTTTCATTCATGTAAGGAGCTAATGAGAATACAGTTGCATAATCTAAATTCAATTTACTTATAGTCTTTCGGCTATAATTGGACTGTATCTTCACCCAATTTTTTTTTTCAAAAAAAAAAATGGGGGTATAACGTGCAGTCTCTGAGGATCCTCGATATATAATAAATATATTTAATGTTTCCTGCTGATTGTCCATTTTCACTTATTAAAAAACAAGATCTATTTATTTTAATATTTATGGTCTGTGTACGTATCTTAAAAAATATTTTCACAGTATCCTATAAAATAATTTTAGGAGTTTCCAGCGATATAGTTATATAATAAGAGTAATATTACTATTACCCACGGCAATTTATTTAAAATGCAAAGAATTTAAATGTGAAAAATTATATTGTTTTCTTTTATTATTAAAATTATTTTTTATAATTTTTATCTTATCCAACTTCTCTTTGGTTAGACTTCCTTTATTAAGATCTTGAACAAGACATCAGTCTTTATATGATAGATACTTAGAAGAATATAGTGGAAAACGATCAAAATACTTACGAACAATTTCATGACTTCTGGAGTTATGAGCTATTGCCATAAAAGCATAAAAGACTTTATCCTCTTTTTTTCTAGTTCTAGTGTAAAGATTTACAGTAAGAAAATTAGTTATTTCAGTTAAAATATTAAAATAGCTAGCACCTCCTTTATCTTGAGAAACTTCTCTAGAATAGTTTTGTTTAACTTCTATACGGAAAACAGTTTGAACACTTGTTCTTAGGAAGACTCCATTTTTTTTTCTATCATATACTGTTATGGCAAAACCAGCATCAGCATCACTAAAACCTGCCAATCAACTATTACTGTCTAAAGGGGATAAATCTAAACCTAGTAAAGGTATAGAACTACTATCTTTTTTATTTATTCAATTAATAGCTCTATGCAAAGCTTCTATTTTTGGTGTACGCATGTGTCCATTTATCAATTGAATTATCTTTAAAACCTCTTTTTTAGCTAAGATTTGTAATAATACATGGCCTGCCTTTTCTCTATTAATAACTTTACCTACCTCTAATTCAGAAGATAATTTTTCAGCTAAAGGTTTATCATTAATATTAAAAGCAATAATAATTTTTGGCCTACTAACTACATTAGTCTTGGAGATTTTATCCTGAACACCAATATAGCCATCTCCTTCAATTAATCCGGCTAAGTAAGGCCCAATAAAACTGTTATTTGATACTTCAGTTGTATAATATCTTCTTATGGAACGATAAAAAACAGATCTATTTTTTTTAAGAGCACGAGCACAATAATAGCTATTGTCACATTTAAATTCTTTATTTTTTTCTATTTTACCAAACGCTCATAATGTAGCAAACATACCTATAGTTAAGAAACAATCACCAACTCTATTTGTTAAAAATGCTGAAAGAGAGCTTTGATTTGCTGCTATTCTAGTAAATCAAAAACATACTAAAAGATAAGAACAAACCCCAACCAAATCTTAAGTTACGTATATTGATATCTAAATAATCAATTTAATTAACTCCTGTACTTTAAAACCTATTAGGATTTACTTAAAGCCCTAGTATATTATACATATAAAGATTCTGACTATGCATTAAGCACCATTTCAGGCACCCATCATTGTACTAGTCGATCGCGATCCAAAATATAACCGACGATCTTTTAAATTTATTTAAAATTTCTTTGATCGTTTTCAATGATGTAGCTAGTTATATATAAAAATTCCAATTTTTATCCTAAGAATTTTAATCTATTTATTCTCCTGTATAATACAGGTTTCATGTTTTATGAAACTATTTTGATTTTCTAAATATAATATAACTAACTATAACTAGTTATCTTACCAAGTGAATATAATATGCTTATTATATATATAGCGTAAATTGTATAAATCTTATTTAATCTTATATAACATACTTTCATGAATAAAAGGTCCCACAATATCTTTAAGTTTAGTTTTTTGTCTTACAGGGATGTAAATAACTCACTTATCTTTTTTCTTTTCTTCTAACCTAGTGGTTAAACCAAAATTTTCTAATAACACAAACTGAATATGTTTTACATCTTCTAGTTTAAATGCTCTAGTATGTAAGATAGTTTGATTATATACTGATATTCCACCATCATCCATAATAAAATGGGCTAAACCTCTAGCTGTCAACAACTCACCTAGATTTTTAGGTACTATCTTAAATTTATCCTTATAAAATAAATCGTGATAATAATTTAAACAAGGAAGAGCCATAGTTCAAAATCTAAGAGATTGAGTAACTACACCTGTACGCTCGATCGGGCTTTCTTGTTACAATACTAGGAGAGTTCAAAACGACAGGTTCCATAAGCTTATATAAATAGTTTAAATATTCTTTCTTTTAAGGGTAAGATTGCTCTATATACAATGTTGTATTATTAGTAGGTTTAGGTCTATGTAAATATCCGTCACCTAATATTAAACCAATGAGAGCTTCTTTTTGTTCTAAACTTAACTCACAGGTTTTTCTTAATTTCCTTTTGGAATTCCTAATATCGGCCAGATCTGGTAAGGTAGACATGCCTCTTTTAAATTGAGGAGTACCAAATAAAGTTAAATTTAAAAGAGGCTTATTAAGAAGGTGATATTGTGAAGATAAAATATGAGGCTTTACTATTCTAGTAAAAGCATCTCTAGAGGAATTTTTAACATATAGTGATCCGCTATTAAGACCACTATTTTTCTTAATCTCAGTTTCTATGTTATAAATTATTTTTAAAACCTGAGATAAGTTCCTCAAACCTTTTGCATCGAAAAATGATAAAGATGTATTTGATCTAGTTTCGTTCATAAATATAGCTTTTTCTTCTGCCCATACAGACGATAAGAATAAAGTAGCTAATGCTAATGGTGTAATGTATTCATATAAATTATGTGGTATAATTTTTAGGTTGTTTCTATAAAATAAGTAGTATAATCAGTTAAAACTAGAAAAACTATAGCTTTTTAACACATAAAAAAACAACACTTTGTTTCCTTTACCTATAAATCTATATAATTTAGGTTTTTTATAGCTACAATACCCAGCTTTGGCTAACGTTGAATAAAACCACATTATATTTTCTACATTATCACTATATTTTATAAATATAATCCGAACACCGCCATCTAATTCATCAGATCTTCTTTCCAAGTAAGAGCTAGATAGTAAAGAACCCACTATTAAAGATATTATATTCAAGTTATGGGGACCTATTCTCTGACGGGATTTTAAATTTTTAGAAAAGAAAAATCTTTTTTGAACAGGAGTAACCATCATAAGCATAAAATTCAATTCACTATGGTTTGAATAACTTAGCCATTTAAGGCATTTTATAAGGCTACCTTCTCACAGGTTTTCAGTTATAATCTATTGCTAATCTTTTGTACTAAATATTTGATAGGTTATATACCTAATTTATATAACATTTCAGGTATAAAATACGGTTTTACTAATACTGTTAATTTATCCATACTTTTTTTACTTATTCTATAACTTTGAACACCACTGCTATTAATACGTTTATTCAAAGTAGCTTTTATTCCAAAGTTTTCATGCAATGCATTTATTAGAAGTTCTTGTTCCTCCAGCTTTTTTTTTATTATATAAATAAAAAAAAAAGCAGGTGAAACTTTCTGTGCATAACATAACTATACCTTGATATAAAAACCCATCTCCCATAATTAAGTGAGCTAACCCTCTTGGTGTTAACAAGTCTTGTATATTTAAAGGAATAACTTTTTTTTGTTCTTTGTAAAATAAAGAATGATATTCATTTAAGCAAGGAAACCTCAATGTTCTAACATATACAGATTTATATATTTTACCTGTTCTAGAATCAGCTTTTCTTACAACTATTACAGGCTCCATGTCTATTAAATCGCCAAATAAAGTGTATAAACTAAATACATATGACTTTTGATAAGGGTAAGTATGATCTATTCTAAGTCTTGTATTATAAGTAGGTTTACCTTTTTCCAAAAATACATCTGCTAACATTATACCTATGATTTATTCCTTTTGCTCCTGTGTTAGTTCATACTCTTTTTTGTACTGTTTAGTGTATTTACTGGTTTCCAGGTATTTTAGTGTAAAATCTTTTAAATACACATAAAGGATAAGTGATATAGTATATATAAGAGGTATAGTAAAGATGTAAAAAATAGTATGAATAAAAAATAAGAATAATAACCAAAATATAACAATTATGCAATAGTTTTATAACAAAACCTTGGACTATATCTTTACCCCTATATCCTGTTTTTCTTCCCTACTTTTTTTTTTCATATATTGTGATATATGAAAAAAAAGTAGGGAAGAAACCATTTTTTATAGATATAGTAGGGTATTCCACGTATAGTCTCTGAGGATCTCACTAAGACATGTTGTCCTTTGATTTCCTGCTGATGAACATAAGCAAAAGGGCTTATACTTTCCAGCATACAGTGGAATAATAATTTATGAATTTAAATCCATAAACGGCCAAGAACAGACCTACAAACATTAATAAATAGTTATTTGCTGTAACTAATATAACCATCATAAATGTGAACAAGCTTAAATAGCTAAAGAACCTTTGAGGGTGAGGATCCTCACTCATATAACCTATAGAATAGATATGCACTAAAGAAGAAACTATTAAAACAGGTATAAGCATAGAACAACCTTAGTTAACCTGGCCTTAATGTCACCTCTATACAGAGGAATAGACATTAAGAGTATCTTTGATACTTAGGAGTTTATTACCTTTGTGGTAAGGCTATCCACTGTGCGTAGTGTTTTTTATGATAAATATTTCCTCCCTACGATCTCGCACTCGTTCTAAGGTCCGACTGTACATTCGGACAGACATTTCAGCCTAACCCCGGCGAACCAGTCTGTAGCGACATTTATTACTGCCGACGGTCTTTAAGTATATCCTTGTTAACCGTTTTCACCCATTTATATAAGTATAGAATTGTTCGATAATAATCTTACCCAATTCCTATTAATTCTACCTAGCCTGACTAACTTAGTTACACGGCTATTCATATTCCTTCGTTAATATAAAAAATATATCCTTATATTAATTCAACTATGATAGGTAGACAGCCATTATATTCATACAACGGCTGTATGTTTATTCCTTATCCCTATTATCAAGGCTGCTAGATGTATATTTGTGTATATCCTTACAATAGTCCACCGTCGCTCATTAAATATGCAACTTAATTGACAGCTAGTCATAGTATTTTGAGGCGACTAAAAAGAAAAATAAAGATAAATAATTACAAAAGACAAATAACTACAAAAGGGGGTAGATTAAGAAGTTAGGAGTACATCTAAGAAAAAACACATACTCTTTTAATTTTATGATTTTTAATTTCTATGAACTCCCCATTTAAATGTTCACTATCTAAATACTTACTTAAAGTGTCAGGGTATAGTCCTACAATTGCAGCAGCTTCGGTTAAAGAATTCGCCAATAAAACCCCACCATCTTGTTCACATATTTCATATATACAAGAAACTTGTCTTGGTAGTACTTTTTTAGTGTCACAATCTACAACTCTTCCATCTAAAAGACGTTCAACTGTAGATCCTGCATTTAATAGTTTTTCTGTTTCTTCTTGAGTTAAAGCTACAACTATACCTTTATAAGTTGACAATCTAAAATTATTCATAGTATTAGATAATTTTAATATTAAGGCTCTTATATCTTGTATTCTGTGTGCCCCATCGTATATAGCTTTACAAATTATTTTAAAATCCTTAAAATCTATACCTTTCTTAGTTAAAAATTCCATATCCGCAAAAAAAGGTACCAAATAATTATTTAAAACATTAATGTTTTTTATAATAAGTGTTACGCTACTTTTGCTATTATCATTTCTAGCCTTTACTTCCAGATACTGCTATGGTTGAGGAGTTTTTTAGTTTATAGAAGGAATATGAATCAAAACCTAGATTATTTTCTAAGAATTCCTTTATTTTCACAAATACCGGTAGTTGTACTCCGGAGACTTCAATGGCAAATACAGGAGTTAAACTATCTCTTTTTAAAAAAAAAGACCCATCTCCTTCAACGAACCCTAGCAGTCAACTTTTAGTTATTACGATTTCAGAATTATTTGGTCTATCAAAATTTATACGACTATTATTCATTTTATTTTTTAATTGTAAAATTGTATCTTTTATCATATAAGGGTTTAAATCTTCAGATCTATTCGAATAAAAATGGAAAGCTTTCTTAAAATCTAAATAATCTAGATATTTGGAAGTATTTAAGTTATATTTATCGAATATATCAATTAATAAAGCAATACCTTTTTTATCTGTAACACTAAATATACATTCATCTTTATAAATACGAACTCCTCCGATGCTTAATCTGTCTTTAATATCTCTTAAAACCTTTTCGTCATCTTTATGTAATCCTATTTTAAACATGAATGAAAAACTAGAAATAGTAAATTTATCTTTTTTTAAATGACTATTAATCGTAAAACTTCCTTCAGCGTCTGTGAATCCTACAAATCATTGCAGGAATTCAGGGTTAATAGCACCACCTTTCTCCTCTTCGATTTGCTTTATATTATTAATAGTTGAATAATTAATTTTTTTACGGTTCGGGAAAGTGCTCGTAAAGGGGTATTTATATCTAAATCCTATTAGTCCATATGAATTAGATGGACAGGGAAGATAAGCAGGGTTATTTTTAGTCTTATCTGACCTAACTAACCTGCTTATTCAAAGAATAAACATATTCTTATACAGTTGGATTCAAACCAACACAGCTTCTATCTCTATTAAGATAGCCACGTAGCAAACTGTTAGTGAATCAAAATAAAATCCTCAGGATACATTTAATGATTCAGAATCAATTCATCTGAATACCTCTATGGATACAGGTATATTATTTAACCCAACTTCAAAGAAAGCTAAAACAGCTAATATTGTTGTAGTTACAACAGCTGTACATGTAATTATTTGTGCTCCTGATATTCCGATTTTTCTACCAAAAAAACCAGAAGCTATTGATCCTAATAGTGGTAAGATAATTATAGCTAGATACATTATTTAAATTCAATACTAATACTTCCTCTTCGTTTTCTCCCTTTTTCCATAGGAATTGTATTCCCTTAGGAAGGATAGGATATTACCATAATTTTTCTATTATGCCTGACTATATCTTAAGCAAATAATTATATAATGATATAATTATAAACCAACCTCCGTTTAGTCGATGAACTGTACACCAATATTACTATACTGATGTTTAGCTGCAGATTGTCTATTTCATTTCTTCATACAAACCGTTTTTACCATACAACGAGTCATTACCTGTTCCATTAATCATATTACTATATTAATTTGGTAGATTTGTCTTTAAGATTTTCCCGCACTTTTAAGGTTTCGCCTTAATAAGACTAGATAGAGGTTTGCTCTACCTTTTTTGACCTATTTTCTCTCAAACCCCTAATCATCGCCATTATTATTTTTAGGATTCATCCCCATTTTGTCTTTTTAATAGTAAGATTTCTTTTAAACCATTTTCTTTTAAATGCTCTTTGTTTTTAACCATTAAAGCAGCCCTTTTAAAAGAACAATAATTTGAGTACTTTGATCCTGCAATATTATGTTCTTCAAAAAGAGGTATTACATGATTAACTATATCATCAATTCTTGTAACTACAAACTCAGCTATTGAACGCTTTTCATATCTAACTACATACCCGCATTTAAAGAAGTTTACAAAACTCTCTAATAAAGCTACGTCTCTTAAATCTTGAGCAATAGAAAAGCGTAATGAAGCATATATACTGCCTGTTGTTTTAGATTTATTAATAGCAATATAAAAATTAGACTCTCCTGTTGAAAATCCAGCTATTCACTGTTTAGAGTGCACAAGTGTGTTATAGTTCGATTACTCTTTCTTCTCTTATAACAGGTATAGTATTAGGAAAAGCCTGTTTTAATTGGTCAGATAAACCTCAATTCATAGATGCCCTTGTATCGAATTATTTTTTGTATTCCCTGTAAATTAGTATGCTGTTTTTCTAACATTAAGAACATTTTTAAAAAGCACATAATCGGAATATTTTTTAGTTAATAAGGGATAATTATCAAAGTGCGGTTATAATCACATTAGTTATATCCTTAAGAGCATGAACCCTAAATTCCACTGTAGAATTATTATTGGGGTTGGATACAAGTCCTATACCTCCGAAATATTCCTGTATTTTCAATACTAAAGATCTATCTTTTTCATGCATTTTTAGTTGAACTCTACCCTGTACATTTCATCCAGTTTTATATCTAGAATTATTTAACATTGCAATTAGAAAAGAACTGGAGAAGTGTGTTTTAGAGCTTAATCTACAAAGTAGTGAGTTTTAGAACTTCATATAAAAAGTAGTGAGTTTTAGAGTTGGAAATCTAACCTTTTATATTGAAAGTAATAAAACAACTCGAAAAATGAAAACATAATAAGAAGATTAACTACTAACCTGTGTTTTATTGAAAATGTATCTACCTTTATAGGGAGTAATTTGATTTCTACTTAAATAACTAATAATAGAGGATTTAGGTAGATTTAATGTTTTAGCTGCTTCACCTATAGAGTTATAATCTGTTGTAATATTATGTTTAACATCCAATACTTCTATTCTATAACTAAATCTTGGTGTGTTAAGCCAAGATTTCAGTTTATATAACATAGTGTTATGCATATAGGGGGGAGAAACAATGTTAACTAGTGTTCCCATAGAATTTTGTCGTATGTATATTCGATATGGATCTTTTTTAGAAACACGTAAGGTACACTCTAATCTATATCTAATTATAAGTACATTTAATAAACGAACCGTGTCTTTTATTGAAAAAGAATCCGTACAAATAAGTAATCCGGATGATATGGCTACTCCGTCACCCATAATTAAATTCGCCAAGGCAACAGGAGTTAATAATTCATACATATTATGAGGGATTATTTTCACACTCTTAGGGTAGAAGAGAGAATACAAATGATTAACACAAGGCATTGCTCTAGTAAAAAATTGTAAACCATAATATGGTTTACCTGCTCTAACACCGGTGGTTATTTTAGGTCTACTACCGCAATAATGAGATAACAGGTTAAATACAAATAAAACATAGCTTGCACGATCTGCAGATTGTTTGAATCCGATTCGAGCATTTTTACTATGTTTAGAAAAGGTTATTCAACCGTCAGAGAGTATTAACCCTATTATAACTCCATATTGGTAGGGAGGAAAGTGCACCATTTCTAATTGTTTATGGGAAAATCTTACACCCACTGTAGATGATAAATTTGTTCCTCAAACTGTTAAAGCCTTGCTTTCTTTTTTTAAGGAAGCATCAAAAATTCCAGTTATGAATAAGGGATCTAAAGAATTTTTAGAGTTAAAGGACTTAGATGTAGAATAATTTCTTATCACTAGTCCCCTCATGGGTAGAAAAAAAAAGAACATGTCTATGTTCTTTTTTTTTTTTCAACCCTGCTGTGGGACAAGCCTGCGAGGGCTAGTGGAATAATATTAAGAGGTTTAATGGGTGATTTTTGTTGACTAAAGGATAGATGGAGTGATTTAAAAGAGATAAATCTATAAAAAGCTACTAAAATACCTAAACCGATCGCAGATTCTGCTCCGGCTATGGCAATAATATAGATAGCGTATGTTTGACCTAATATATCATCGAAGCTAAGTGAACTAACCAATACTAAGAATGTAATAGCTAATAGCATTATTTCTATTGAAATAAGCATTAAAATTATGTTTTTTCTGTTTAAAACAAAACCTAAAATTCCAATTGTAAATAAAATTAGTGATAAATTCATTGTATAAAAATAATAATATTAATATAGATGTTCTAAAGTAATTTATTGTATCGAGACCTTTACTTGCATTAGGGTATTGATAATATCTTATTTTGCTATTAAACAAATAAGAATTATTCATGTATTAGATATACATATTTAATACATTACTATTATATCTTATGGTTAATTAGCTATAATGACTCTGTAATACGGTATGTATAAAACAACCTGTTGCGTGTAAAACGGATGCTCTTTATTGAGCTCTTTTCTCTTTTTTTGTGTGTGGACAAACAGAATATATCTACTGGGATATGTTATACTATCTGGTAAGGTAATTACTTTTGATATCATGTTAATTGTACAAAACAATTATTTTAATCAAATAATTAGAGAGTTATTAGATGGGTTTTATCCTACTATAGTTCTTGTAATCAAGAATTTCTCTAGATATACGGCTAGCTTGGATTTGGATTATTTTTTAGATGATTTTCTCCCTTTAGAGGATTCTGGTTCATAATATTTACTATCATCCCTATCTTTATCTGGACTATATTTATAATTTTTAGATAATTCCATAACTTTTAGAGTATCTTCATAAAATTGTAATTCACCATCTTCATCTTTACCTGAATCATTATTAGCTGAAGTACCTTCAGCTTTACCTTTACCTTTATCATTCTTAGCTGAAGTACCTTCAGCTTTACCTTTACCTTTATCATTCTTAGTTGAAGTGTCTTCAGCTTTACCTTTACCTTTATCCTCCTTTACTGAACCCTCCTTTTCTGAACTCTCCGTTTCTGAACCAGCCATTTCTATACGTTGTACCATTTCTATAAGCTGTTCCATCTCCTCCAAGTCTGTATCGGGTGAACTATCGTTGAATTCTGATATTCAAGATAGATGTGCCTCAAAAAGAATATTAACGAATTCAATTCTATTTCCCCAAACAATGCTTTCCCGCAACCTTTCATAAGCTAAATTATTCATCATATCATTATTCAATGCGATGATTTCATTTGCACTAAGGGATTCTGAGTTATTAAAAATAGTGCGAAATTTTCCCTCATCCTCTATTATATCTTCATATATAATATTTGCAGCACTATTTAGGTGCCAGATAAATTTCTCTCTTTCTTTATCAAGTTCCTCTACATTTTTGCAAGATCTAAAACTAGATGTTACAATAGCTTCGTATACATGCATTGGGTCATACACCCCAATAAATTGTGAAAGCTTAAATCTGAGGGGTCCTCACGTTCTTTCTGATCTAAAGAACAACTTTTCAGCTTTTTCCACAGAATTCTTACCAGAACTAGGGGGATTATTAGATCAAAAATCTGTCTGACTTTCGCTTGTTGAACTAGTATTGTTACTTCTATCAGAGGAAAAAGGTAGTACCTCTCTTTCATTTAAATCTTCATGAAATGTAGTAACAGTACTTGAAACATATGAATTATACAGCTCATATATTTCTTCTGAGTTTAAGTCAGAAAAAGGTAGCACATTAGACTCATCTGCTATTGAAAAAGCTTCATCCCACGCATTGGGGCTACAACAATAGATCTCGTGAACATAAGGATGTGTTAATATAAAAAATATATCCTCTGCTAAATATTTACCTGTAGAAAGAAACTTAGTTAAATATTCATAAACTTTAACCAAGTTTTCTGAATTATATATTTTAACTTTAGTTTCCGCTATGAATAAACCTATTTTGTTGAATATATTTGTTGCATTAGTTAAACTTAGTCCTAAAATAAATTTAACTAAAGGAATAATATAATAATAGTTTATCCCACCTAATATAAAAATAACTATAACACTGGATACACTTAAAGAAAAAGAATTTAATTTAAATTCTTTAGTATAAGCAGATACTACTAAGGTAATAACTATTCTTATTAAAACAACTTTACAATGTGTAACAGAATAATGTTAGATTTACAGTAGAAATGCTTACACCTATACCACATAATAATAAGAAAATTTTCATAATAAAGATAAAGATAAACATACAAATCATAAACGGTAAAATAAAATAAAAATTTTCTACAAAAAATATTAATTTTTCCTTTATAGATTTATTTTTATTACTACATAGTAAGCTAAGTATAACCATAGATATTCCAATAATAAAAAGAGTAGCTAAGAATAGGTCATTACATATAGAATTAGCAATACACCCTTCTAATCTAGATATACAGTATCCTATATATAAACCAAAATAATCTCCATAATTATGGATCTCTGAAATTTGATAAGAAAGCACTAAAAAACGAATTAAAACTAAATATAAGAACAATACCTCTATAGTTTGAGGTATATTTCATTCTAACTTATATAAAATGGAAAAAAAAATTACTGAAAATAGGATTGAACTTAATAAGTTCATATTTTTTAAAAAATAGTCTCCCATTTTATTTAAAAGTAAGGTTCCGTAATAAACTAGTTTTGTAATAACATAAGATTCTACATCTTTTGTTATTGATTTTCAATTAGATACTAGTGAGATAGGAATAATTATTGTAGTTAATAGAATGAAATATATAGATAAACCATCTACACCTAGATAAAAATCATAATGACTTATTTCGTGATATTCTTTCACAAATTGGAACTGATTTGTACTAAAGTCAAATAAAATAAAGATTATTAATGATATAAAGAAACTTAAGATAGATGTAATTAACGCTATTAATTTTATATTTCTTAATGAAGCACTATTTTCCCTACCAATGAATATTGAAAATACACCTAATATAGGAGTTAAAAGTAAAGATGATAATAACATCTATAAAAAAAAAAGAAAAAATACGTCAAATAGAGGTATAAATACCTGTACTTCGTATAGAATGATAATGTATCAGCTATACTTTTAATATTCACCATATGTATAGTAAGGTAATAAATTCTGGATAAAAACATACATAAAATGTATGCTGTAAAAATTGAGCATTCTTATCTAAGACTTGAACTTAGATCAGGTTATTAGGAATATCTTGTTCTGCCATTAATAAGAATTTTGTTATTAAATTTTATAACATGGCACAATACTATGATACCATAATACCTTACTATAAATTTATATATTCATATCATTATTGTGCATAAAGATAAACTCGTTTACTATTAATTAATGATTATTAGTATAAGTTTTCAATTTTTTGTTTTGACGGGGGCTTTAACAAACACCTGTTTAGTCTTCTCCCCCGTAATTGCTCTAGGAATCGTAATTACTAATGCAATCTTCCACTAGATAAATAGGGCAAACGGAATTTATCTACTGGGATTTGTTATACTATAATAGATAAAAAAAATTACTATAAATAACAAATTTTACCATTTTCATAACAAGTTAACGGTAGTCTAACCGTTATTTTCTATTTAACTGTTAAGTTTTTCAGCAAAAAAAAAATAAAATTTTTGCAGGTTTCAGTCGTCTTGTAAGACTTACTTTTTTTTTAATATATCATGATATATTAAAAAAAAGTTAGCCCGAAACTATTTTTTGTGTCTTAAATCCACAAAAGTATTTTCAACAACAGTAACACCATACATTACAAAAGTAAAGTAGAAGAAGTATAAAACGGTACTTATTTGACCAAATTCAATAAATGGAGACTCAACGTGTTTAGCCCCTAATTGCATTAAGATTAAGAAATTAGCAACAAATACAAAGAAAGCTGCTTTACTTAAAGGTCTAAATTGCATACCTCTTGATCTACTTACATCTGTAATAGGTAATAGTAATAATATAAGAATAGCTGCGAACATTGCTATAACTCCTAATAATTTGTTAGGTATAGATCTTAATATAGCATAGAAAGGAAGTAGATCTAAATATATCACATTTATCTTAAGGACGCTTTATAAACCTAACTTGTATAACATTTCAGGGATAAAATATGGTTTAACTAAAGTAATTAAATTTTCCATAGATTCTTTAAATATGAATATACGAGGTTTATTATCCCTATTATAATGTATAGAGCATTTTAAATTAAATTTATCTTGTAATACAAACATTAATTTGTCTACGTCTTCATTACTAAAAGCGTAAACACTTATGTGTAAACCTTTTCCTTGTCTGCTTCCACTTTTTTTCTAGTAATTTATAATAAATTACTAGAAAAAAAATAAACATACTTAACTTTATAAAACATTCTTAAATACATATCTATTTTTATAAGGGCTTTTTTGATTACGTTTCAAATAGGCAGCAATAGAAGTATATCCTATCTCTAAATCCCTGGCAGCAGCCCTCATAGAATTATACTTAGTTACAGTGTTTAATTGTAAGTCAATAACTTCAATTTTCTTTGAAGCTGGGTGATTTAAATAATTTGAATCATAATTAGACACAGATAAGTTAGATTCTAATTTATATATACCTTTATACGGTGAATTTTTTAAAAGATATTCTTTCAAAGTGGTTTTATTAGTATTAAGACTTTTAGCTGCCTCTGTTAAAGATGCATACTCCGTTGAAAGATTATTTTCTAAATTAGTAACAACAACTTTAATAGATTTACTTAAATTCAACCTTTTAAGATTACTGCGAATTTTGACTAATGTTTTTACAGTATGTTTATAACCTAAGGAAGAATATGCTGTTTTCAATACATTATATTCGGGACAAAGCTGATCCATATAATATTGCTCTCTTATTGCCAACTCTTTAGGATCACAATATTCAAGAATTTCCAACTTAAATTCAGAATATCCATATTTCAAAAGAGCTCTGTTAATAACCATCATATTACGGGTAGAATTTGGAAATAAAAGTAGTATTATAATAATTTCTTAATCTTAAACCTAAATTTAGACTACTCCCTATATAGGATTTTTTGCTGTCTAAATGAGTTCAACGATAAACTCCAGATTTACCCTTATTATCTGTAATAGCGGATTTTTTTTTGGAAAGAGCATTATTATATGAAACAACTGGTATAAATGTCAAACAGTTAAGATTTTCAAAGAGATTAAGATCAATAAAAAATAGATTTTAAATTAATAAGAGAAATTTAAAAAGCAATTACCTTAAACTAAATCTTAAAAATAACAAAATTATAATAAAGCTATTCCAATTTTTTGGTGGTTTTTCTAGTAATTATTCTAAATTACTCATACAAAAACGCTTTGGCGACCAAAAATTTGGGATTTGTCCTTACAGCCCACTACCCCTTTTTCATTAGAGAATATCATAAATATCCCAGAAATTAAATAGTTCCTTCTACGATGGTTTATTTGAATATTCAAAAAGCTAACCCTTTCGGAGTTAACAACTCGTATATGTTATCAGGTACAGTTTTAACATTGGATACATAAAATAATTCTCTAAACACATTAAAACAGGGTAGTTGCATAGTAGTAAAAGATATAGAACTGTAAATTTTATTCGTTCTTTTATCTCTAGAGATTTTAGTTTGAGTTATATAATCTTTAGCACAAAAAGAATGAAAAAAGCTATAGACATATTCGAAATATGCTTTATGAGCTATAGCTGTTTGTGCATACATCAATCTAGCGTTACTCGTAGAGGATCTTTTCACTATGTGGGCGTCGCCTAGTAGTGTACCAATCAATACGTCTTTTATATCATAAGGCATTACTATAAGTTTTCTCTCTGCTGCAGATAAACGAGTAATACCTTTTGTAGAACGTGTAATATTGATTACTGGACTAGCGGACAAACCGTACTAATCCGTTAATTTTCACCAACGGGTGGACTATATCTTCATTGTAATATAAAACAATGTCCCACGTATAGTCTCTGAGGATCCTAATAGGATATTTAACCGTCCTTTGGTTTCCTGCTGATTGTCCATTGTACTATCTTTACAATTTGCACATTAAATTATAAAAAGCTTATCGATAATCCTGCTTAATTAAGTGTATGTAAAGCTTTAGGAGTTTCCAGCAAACAGTGGGATTAAGTGACATCTTGCCCTTATCACTCTGGCACGATAGCTGCAGGAGTTTGCATAGGGTTTGCCACAACATAGTTTTCACTATCTCCTAATACATTAGGCATAAAGAACACAAATAAAGATAATACAAATATAAATGCAAATATTGTAATAAGATCTTTAAATATGAAATAAGGAGCAAAAGATATTCTTTCGTAGTTTCCTGATACACCTAAAGGATTTCCTGACCCCGCGGTGTCGTGTAAAACGATTAAGTGCATTAGTGCTAAAGCAGCTAATACGAAAGGTAAAACGAAATGTAATGAGAAGAATCTATTTAATGTTGCATTGTTAACACTGAAACCTCCTCAAAGGAACTCAACAATATCTTGTCCTACTCAAGGGATAGCACTCATAAGGTTAGTAATAACTGTAGCACCTCATAATGACATTTGACCATAAGGAAGAACGTACAAATATACTTAATATAAATTAAAAGACATTTACAAAAAGCTAGTATAACTTTGAATTCGTGTATACTATTAGTTACATTCTATAACTAAATATTCCGACTGTGCATTAAGCATCATTTCAGACACCCATTAGTGACCCAGCCTGTCGCGATCATATAAATAACCGACGATCTCTAACTTTTAGTTCTATATTTTATTAAAATTAGCCTTTATTTAAATAAAACAAAACTAGAAATTCTTTGATCGTATTCACTAACATCGCCAAAGAAATTTAAATATTTCTTCAATATCCCTGTCGGGCTATTCTACTTTACTTTTTATTTTTTTTTATAAATTGCATAAAAAGTTTTACTCATAGGACTATAATTTAAATTCAAACCTACAACAATATTTAAACATATTTAACAATTCAACAAAAAACCCAAACAAAGATGCGTATATTACCATCTCATAACCGTGGTAATTTATAAGTAACAACCACTTACTATACTTTTTAGAAGAATTCTGCCTCCATATTAGATCACATTTAAGTGATAGACCATTTTTTTTTTTTTTATATATTTAGTCTCAAACTCTTCCTTTGTTCATGCCTGATTTTATGGTTTTTAACTCTTCTAACCCCTCTAAAGTTAGATGAGCTTTATTTTCCATAAGAAAAGCTGCTTTTTTAAAATCGTTGAAATCATTACATTTATCACCATGTAAAGAATGTTCTGAGAAAAAGGGAATTATTTTCTCTAAGATATCTGACAATTTAGTTACTTCTACTTCACAGGTTGTCGCATTAAGACGTGATACTATTCTACCGCAATGGAGATACTCTATAATACTACGCAATAATGCTTCATCTCTTACATGTTGAGTTATAGTAAAGGCTAAACGTATACCTATTCCCGTTTTATTAGATGCAGATTTCCAAGTTCTTATAAAAAAACAACCCTCAGCTGCTACAAATCCTGCAAGCCACGAACTATTATTAAGTATTTCAGGTAAAAACTCTCTTCTTGTAACAGGGGTAATAGAAGGAAAGGCTAGTTTAAGAGAATCAGGAACACCTCAATTCATCGATGCCCTTATATTTACTAATTTGCTAACTCCTTCTACTGTCAAGTGTTCTTTATTTTTAATAATAAAAAAGGCTTGTTTAAATAATACATAATCTTTTAGTTTTTGGCTTAATAGAGGATATTTGTCAAAATGATTAATAATAACTTCTATATCTGCGACGGAAGTTAGCATATAGCTGACAGACTTATCTCCTTGTTTACGTATTACACCTACCTCGAAATAACTTCTTATACTTTCTAATAACACTAGATCCTTTTGGTGTAAAGCTATCTTAAACACAGGTCAAATTAATCAACCTGTGGAATATCTTATATTTTTACTAAAAGCAATATGAAAACAAGCTTCCCCATCTGAAAATCCACTAACAAAGTTAGGGTCAAGTTTTACAGAAGTTAAGTTATTTGTCGGTAGTATAATATTATTTGTAACCTTACTAGAAGTAGAATAACACCTTTCTGTACCTTTAAGAATTCAACGTCTTCTTAATATCTTTTTTGGTGTTTGTAACGCCCGATAGATGGTTTTTTGAGAACAACCTAAAGATTTAGATGCTTCTGTTATACTAGGAAACTCACCATATACTGTATAGTCCATGTTATAAACCAATATAGCTTTAGAACTCTTTTTCATATTTTGAATAGCCTCTTCAGAATAAATAGGTTTTTCTCTATTTAAAGCAGATAGTCTTATTGCTTCAATAGTACTAGGAGATAAAGTTTTACCTTTATTTAAACTACCAATAGCTAATCTACGCTCTTCACTGTAATTAGTTTTCATATTTAATCTAGTAGTTTCGCTATGTTTATAACCAAAGCTTGATCCCGCTTCAGTTAATATGTTATAGTTTGGTAATAAAGATTTTAAATAAAAGTCTTCCAAATCCAATAATTTTTTATTATTCTCTTTGGTTACTATATCAGGAAACAACTCCAAAATTAAGAATGCGAAAGAAGATACACCATGTTTCTTTACTGCATTTTTAACTACTTTACTACCATGAAAATTGAATAAATGATTAGAAAATCTAGCATGGAATCTACCAGTGGAAGCTGATCCTATATAATAATCAAGAGTAATTTTATTTAAAATTAAATAAATACCACTAAGACCTCGAGTATCTTCCAAAACTCTAGATTTAACAGTTTTATCAGACAGATCTTCATAAATAAAAACAGGATTAAGGTTTTTTTCGGCTATGAATTTCGTTAACTCTTCACTAATTAATCTACGCGGAGGTGATACAGAAAAATGTCTTTTACCTATAGTATTTGATTTACTTATATTTGTAAATATAACAGGTCTAGTATAATAAGAGTTGAATTTGTTTACATTGTTGTTATTATGGTTGAATTGAAATCATTTTGGGCTATTTGACAAACCCAGGAATGCTGTGGCCATCATTAAGATTAAGATAACAGTACCAATAGTTCATACTAGAGTTCTAGGTGCTCTGTAAGATCCATAGTACATACCTCTACCTATGTGTAAGTAAACTATGAAGAAAAATGCTGAAGCAGTGTTACTATGTAAATAACGTATTAATCATCCGTTGTTTACATCACGCATAATCTTTAACACAGATTATGCCTTTCCTGATTTGTTTCACTTATAAAAACTTTTAAACTTAGTCTGAAATAATCTAATATTTGTGTGATAATGAACTAATTATATCATTTAAATTAACTATATAAAATATAGCAGAATTACGCTTTGAATAACTCACTACCCTTCCTACACCTAAAGTTCGGGATATTTCGTGTAAAATTTCTAGGTCATCTATACGTAAATACTATTTAAATCATAATCTTTGTCCAAACTCTTTATAAAATTTAATAACTCCCTATTTAGCCGGGTACAACCAGTATCACTTCTAAACATAGTAGGATATTCTTTTCTAACACCAATAGTTACTAAGCTGTAATATTTTAGTTCCTCCGTTAACCCATTTAACTTTCTGAATCTTATACCAGTACTACGTATTGGTTGACCAGCTTTAGTTTCTAAAAAATCCGCTAATTTAGTAGTATCAGTACGACGAGTCGCAGGTAAAGTATCATTTGTTGGGGGGTTTTGAGGGTTTTCAGGCTCAATAAACGTATTCCTAATAGGATCAAAAAATAAATTACCATTATTACCCCCTGAGGAATAAACAGTATTATCTGTATACAAATCAAAAGCTGCTGAATAATTAGAATTAAAATCTATTAAAATATTACTTAAATCTCCATCAAGATAAAAACATATTATAAATAAAGTATAGAAATAATAGCAGATTGAAATAATAATATTCATGTAAAACAGCCATGGTACAAATTTAAATATAAAAAGAGTTAATGTAGATTTATTAGGTAAAAATCTTATTGTTGAATATCTGCTTACCATCTCTGAGTAATTAGTTCAGCCACAACTGGTTTTTCAACAACTGTTTGGTACCAGAAGCTTTAGGTAGTACCCAGAATTTGATAGTTTCACCCACAATAGAGATATCCTACATCTCTTAGCAGGTAAGTTAAGTTTATAGTATATTATAAATTGGGAGATACCGCTTTTTTCCAATATCTCCTTAACACAAGTTGCTAACCCCTTATTAGTAAGTAAGGGTGTCGACAACCACAAATCGGCTTCGCTCATAATCTAATAATGGATTAATCATTTATCAATTTCTAATCCCTAGACGCACTATCTATGGGTTTAGATGAAAAAATAAAATTATTTTTATATAATCTACCTGTATCTATGTAACGATTACATGTATTACTACTAGGGTTTAATCCTAACACATACTTTACGCCACCTAAAGGGAAAAGTAAAAAGACCCTTTTATCACTAAAAGTTAAAAGAGAGTTAAAAATTAAGAAATTTTTTTAGTAATTACATAACGTCCTAAAAAAGGTTTATTGCTTTTTAGATAAGTTCTTATCGTTTTTTCATTACAATTTAACTTTTTAGCTGCTGTTATTTTTTTCGACGTAATTTATAGCAATAAATTACTAGAAAAAAATTAGGGCAGAAGCATATTCAACTTTACTACCATTTTCCATATCAAAGACTTCAATATGTAATGCACGTTTAGAATTTATTTTAAAAATATGCTCTCTTATTTTAACTAAGTGTTCTGGACTCATATTTTTTGTTCCTCTCATTTTTAACTTAGCTTCCTCAGTATGTAAATAACCTAAAGAAGAACCGGCTATACGTAAAATATTGTATTCTGGTTTTAATAAATCTAAGTAATATTGTTCCCTAACTAGCACATCATTCTTATTACAATACTCCAATATCTCAAAGCTAAAACTAGCATACCCATATTTAACCAAAGATTTACATATTATGCTATGTTTTGATTGAACAATTATGTGGGCTAAACTAAAATATCTGTAAAGACGTGCAGATAAATTGACGCTACTACCTATGTAGCTTTTACCATTTTCATTGTTTATTCAACGATATATACCTGATTTACCTTTAATTTCTTTGATAATTTGTAATTTAGATGTGTCTGCATTAGAATAGGTTACTATAGGAGTAATGGTAAGATTTATATAAATATTATTTTGCACAATCATAGAAGTGTATGATTAGATAATCACCTACTTACGTATTGTTCTACTGTGCAGAAGTATGAAACAAAAGGAGAACCTTTAACCATACCGTGATTTGTGTATATATATACAACTTTAGGGTTATCAGATCTATTTTGTATACTAAATTTCCTGACATTATCTGAGTGGGGTATATTAGATTTAACATCAAAGGGAGGATCTTTTTCAAAAATGATTTGAGATCTTTTAAAAATGTTATCCATAATTTCAGATATATTTTTAGTAGTATTTGTACTGTATCTTTTATTAAGAATGTCAGATATATCCAAAAACAGGGTTTTACCTTCAGGTAAATAGTAATAACCTTTTATTTTCAATAAAAGGGCTAATCTTCATAAATTAAAATCTATAGCCTTTCGCGAATACATTTTAGAGGTATCCAATAAAGGTAAAAGGTAATAATAAAGAGAATCTACACTATATACAACTAAAGATACTACATCTGTTTTAACATTCGTTGTACTTGTTACATTCAAAGGTAATATTTTACTGTTTTGTAAAAGATTATTATATAGTCCAGTTAAAAAGGTAGTAATAGCATTTAAACTTTCTTGACTTGTATTTTTTTGAGCAATTTGGAAATATAAAGACGATCCTGTCTTAATACCAAACGTACCTTCACCTTCTATAAATCCTATGAATCAATAAGGGTTTATTATAATTTGAGATTTTGTAGTATTATATGTAAATATTTCTCTTTTAGAGTTCATAGTATTTTTAAGGGATACTATTTTGCTCAAACCAGCATCAGATAATTTTTTATTATCTTTAATAAGATCGCTTTAGAAAAATTTTCAAAGTCTAATCTTTTACTAGTATGCAAAGGAAATGCCTAAAAAAAAATATAGGACATATAATATAAATTATTTCTTCTTAATTCTGTATAATATAAGAACTACGGTTTCGTACGACTATCTAATGTAACAGTACCTACATTTAAATTAGATTTAATTGTATTAAGAACTTCTACGTCATCAATGTGCAAAGATATTTTAAATCTAAATCTTACATATTGACGATCTATCGAAATTGTAGGATTGTTTATAACTAAATGAAACAAAGGAGTTCAGAAGGGATTACCCTCCTAGTTTGTAATACATGCTGGGTATAAAATAGGGTTTGACTAACTTATCTACTTTGTGTAATGAATTCCGAGAAATATATATTCTATATCCTTGTTTATTACTAGCTTTATGAAGAGTACATTTAAAATCATAACGTATGATTAATACATTCATTAATCGGACTGTATCTTGAATAGTATAAGAGTCAGTACAAATATAAATACCTTTACTTTTAAATCCACCATCTCCCATTATAAGATGAGCTAGAGCAACTGGAGTTAAAAGATTATAGATATCTTCTGGTACTATTTTAACGTTATTTATATAGAATAATGGGTATAATTCAGTGAAACATGGCAAACCTCGAGTAAAAAAAATCCTAAATTATAAAATACTTTTCCTGATCTTTTACTTTCTGCGTAATAAGGGTAACTACTACAATAATGAGATAATTCATTAAAAATAAATCATACATAATATGCATTATTTATAGTTTGTTTAAACCCTAATCGTGCATTTTTATTTGTTTTACTCGCAAAGGTTAACCAACCATCTGATAATAATAATCCTATAACAATACTCTTATTATAATCCGGTAATTTTATAATAGAGCTAACTAACTTTGTATATTTACCAGTACCCACTTGAGACCTTAAATTTGTACCTCAAACTACTAAACTTAATTCGTTGTTAGTACTTGATTTATTAGTACTATATTTTCTTCGGCTAGTTGCATCTGTGAATCCTGAAAATCAATATAAGAACTCGCTGGATACATTTTTCAATAGGTTGTCTTCAGTACGTACATTAGATTTTTTATTACAGTTAGTAGATAAGTGACAAAATCCCATTTTATTTTTATTACCCGATACGTAAGTAGGCAATAATATTATACCATTAAATAGGTATAATTGATTAATCTTTAATTATTGATCTTTCAATCAATATAGGACCATATCATCATATTATAAATATGTCAACCGTATAGCCTCTGAGGGTCCTACTCGTAATTTAATTACTTTGGTTTCCTGCTGGTTATCCATATATATCTTAAATATTTTTATTAACTTCGTAAGCGAAGTTTAATCTTTTAAGCTTTAGGAACTTCCAGCATACAGGTTGATTTAAAGAGCACATAGCGCTATGCTCTACACTATTAAATGCTTCTGCTACACTAGGGTTGTAATGCCAAACCCTTTAAATTTATATTTTACTACATCTACTTTAAACTCGATAACTCTTTTATTAACATTTCTAATTCTGCGTCTCTTTTACTTGTTTTAGTCTGGATCTAACTCTAAACCGTGCATCTTTACCTGCTACAGATACAGAACCGACAGAAAAGAATTTTTTAATAGCATTTAACAACTCTAAATCTCTAATATTTAAGGTTATAATAAAACAAGGCTCTATAGTTAAACCTATAGCAGCAGTTTTAGATTTAAATATAGACATATTAAATGAACCTTCTGCATCAGAGAATCCTGTAACCCATCAAGGATTTAAAGTAAACGTTTCAGATGATATTTGTTTATTCGTACTACTATATCTAGCTTGCCCAGTTAAATTTTTACGCATAGAAAGAGAATTATAACGATATTTTGAAATGTATAATATTAAAATAAGAGTACAAAGGTAAAAGCTTTTGTAGTCTTTTCCATTTCTTTCAAAATGGGCTGGACTATATCTTCACTTATATAAATATAGAATATTAACATATGTGTCTTACGTGTAGTCTCTGAGGATCCCAACTTTTAGTGGGATCCATCTTTTCAAGACGGATCCTAGTAATAATTTAAAATTACTTTGGTTTCCTGCTGATTGCCCTTTTCCTGCAGACTTAATGTCATTACCAAAGGATATATGAGGGTGTTCCAGCATATAGTAAGATTTTATAGCAACCCATTAATTGCTAAGGTTACACCAGTAACAATTTGTATAATTAAACAAAAAGCTAATAAAGAACCAAAATTTCACATGTAACTTAAATTTAAAGGTTGTGGTGAATCTACTAAGTAAGAATTCGCTAATCTTAAAATTGGATGACTTTTTAATAATCTCATTTATTTTTTTTTTATATTTTAAGCTTATTACTCTTCAATAAATTATGTTAACCGTTATACTGCTTTCGATGACTATTTTACGGATCTATTATAAACCGTAAAATCTTTTATAAATTTCCTGTTATTGTTTACATGTATTAGTATATAGACATCTCTACCCAATACATTACTAATATATACTATATTTGTTGACCGCCTCCGGGTATTTTAATATCCATAACATCCCTATTAAATTATCTACTTCTAACATTATTAAAGCTCTATCCTCTAAATCATATTCTTTGTATTAATAAAGGAAGTATAATAAAATAACAAATGATATAAAAGTTACCGTACAAGTAACTAATTAAGGGTTATTTAAAGTATTTTTCAAGTTTTCTGTGTAAATCTTTTAGCAGTTTGAAAAAATTTTTTTTTTCATTTAAGTAAGTCACTAAAGGTAACACAACATTAACAAATAGATCAATATAATAATAACCTGTAATACTTAAGGCAAGTTTTAAATCATTAAGTATACTTAAATCTATATGCAATAAAGTTAATAAATGAACTAATACTGACATTATACTCAGTAAAGGTAGATAACGTATAATTGAGATAGGAGTTACTACTAAATAACAATTACTCAGATAAAATCAGCAATCTCTACATATTTCCTTAGTACAACCACGACATCTTCTAAAAGTTGTATAACCTGGGCTAATAAGACTATGTGGATCAGTCACATAAATTTCCAGGTCCACCAGAACCACTACCAGTACCAGTACCACCAGTACCAGAACCACCACCAGTACCAGAACCACTACCAGTACCAGAACCACTACTTGTAGCAGTACCACCAGTATCAGTGGGTGGTTTTTGTAAAGGTAAGCTAGATAATTCTAGTGTAGCAGAATCCCAATGAGTTTCTGAGGTTACACCAGTAACAATTAGTATAATTAAAAAAAAGGCTAATAAAGAACCAAAATTTCACATGTAACTTAAATTTAAAGGTTGTGGTGAATCTACTAAGTAAGAATTCGCTAATCTTAAAATTGGATGACTTTTTAATAATCTCATTTATTTTTTTTTATATTTTAAGCTTATTACTCTTCAATAAATTATGTTAACCGTTATACTGCTTTCGATGACTATTTTACGGATCTATTATAAACCGTAAAATCTTTTATAAATTTCCTGTTATTGTTTACACGTATTAGTATATAGACATCTATATCCAATACGTCACTACTAAGTTTTATATTTGTTGACCTATTTTAATACCCATTACCATGAAACTTCCCCAACTAGAAGAAAGGATTCCAACAATAAGTAATTGTTTTTTTTTTGAGGTTCCTAATTAACCTCTAGAAGTGATACAAGTGTAAATAAAAGTAAACTAGTTAAATATATACCTACAAACATCGACCATACTTAGCTAGCCCTATACCCTAATGTGACTAGGATTTTCTTAAACCTTTTTGGAGGTTTAATATTCAATTCTCTACTTTCGACAACGAATCGTCTTAATATATAATTCATTTCTTGAATAATAAGTCAGCTTTCTGTGATTGTAAATTCATTATGTATATCTTCTAAATTTGATTTAATCACTTGAAGACTAACGTCATCTAAATCATGACCTAGATAAATTACACTTATTTGAGAAAAACTCTTAAGTATCGTATTTATAAGATATTCCGTAGCAAGGGAATCTGGAAATAATCCTTCATCCCTTGGCTCTGGCTCTGGGGTTGTTTTATCTTCCTCTAGTTTATCCAGATCTAACTCATATTTTTTATTATATTTATCCCATGCTTGCTCATTTTCAAGCCATGCTTCCGCATGTTGTTTTACTAAATCTTTCAATCTGCTAACTACAATCATCTCAATTATACTAGCCAATAATTTTTTAATAAAAAATTTTTCTATGAACAGGTCAGACCTGTCACTTTTTAGACCAACCTTTTGGAAAACAAGTCATAAATCATTAACATGTTTAGAAAAACTATCACCATGTAACATATAATTAACATAAGTAAAACCTCCACACTCAAATAAGGAATGTATAGTAGAAGGTATTTTACCATGTAATCTTTTTTCCCCAAAGTTATTATTTCCATTAAATCGTCTGGAACCTATGTAATACCCAATGTAATAACCAAGGAAACCTCTGCAAATTATTGAAACAAACAGACCTCTACAAGCAATTCATAAGTTCATTATATTTTTTTTTCATGTTTTATATTTTAATATTTGTTTCCTTGATGACGCAGTCGGATCCTGCGGGAGTGGAATGCTCCAAGTATAATTAAGCATTATACAACCCTCCTCTTCTTATGTTGCTGGCGAAGACTAGACCACTGCTGATTAGGTTGCCCTCCCTAGATACCAACTCCTAGAAACATAAGGGGACTATTACCCCGCGCGCTATTTCCACTACCGATTGCAGGACCCTCCGCTACTTAGATAGTACTTACTACTATCATAGATATTGAGAAATACACGACACCACATAAACAAGTGGATATAAACGATATAACCAACTCTACAAGAAATATATTTTACCGTTTTCACAAGCATTGCTGCAAAATCTAATTGGGTCCTTTTTTATTAAAAGGGGGGGGGGGGGGGGTAAAAAGTTTTAAATAAATATTGCCTCGAAAAGATTCTGCAACTATATATAACTAATAAAAATATAAACAAATAGGCTTTGCTTCTTTTTGTTTATAATTAAAAAAAACTAATACAAACTTAAACACCTTCAAATACAACATGGTCCCAATCATCCTATCCACCATCTCCAAAAACATGCATTATATCTAAGTCCGGCTTCAAAAGCTATATTTCCTATTTTTCCCTTACAAAGAAGATGAAACGTATCATAGAAAGGACAAATCGTAAAAAGGGTACTTATCTGATTACGGTACAAAATCCGGATATCTCCGATCTAATGACTCAGATATAACATTTCATCTAATGAGTCAGATATAACACTCCACCTAATGAGTCGATATAACACTCCACCTATCGAATCATTCAAGCTTATCTTTATCCTATCTGGTGATATGTGCACCTTCCGTATTAGCCGGCCACCAAGAAGAAGGTGATATGTCCACCTTCCGTATTAGCCGGCCACCAAGAAGAAAGTGTATGGTGGGGGAGGGGTCACATAACTTTCCACCATTTGGAGGTTGCGACCTTATCTTTAGCCAAGACGTTAAGACGTCCGTTCTCCTAGATCGCCAATTGCTGTGCGTGATAGATAGAGTCTCACCAATCAAATCATACAAGCTTATCTTTTTTCCGAATGGATGACGTGTCTGTATTCCCGGGTAACCGATGGATGACGTGTCTGTATTCCCGGGTAACCGATGGATGACGTGTCTGTATTCCCGGATAACCGATGGATGACGTGTCTGTGTTCCCGGATCACCGATGGATGTGAGTCACATAGTAATCCACCAATAGGAGGTTTCAGTTTTATCTTATATTGTTCAGATGATTTCTACTCATTTCAATGATTGGAAGATTCGTCTACTTGGCTGCATTGTTGCCTGCTTGGTACAACGGTTGCCTGCTTGGCACAGTGGCTATGTGCTTGGCGTTTTAAAGTATAAGTACCACCCTTTTCTCCCCGACTATTTCGTTTTCACCACCCCACCAAGGCATCGCATACTACAAACATACCGTTCCCCAACCATCCTTTCGCCAACCGCTTTTATCAACACAGTTCTAATTTTTTTTCTAGTAATTTCATAGAAATTACGTCGAAAAAAAATAAAAACCACCCTTCCACTTACCACACCACACCACTCCCCACATCATCCACAATGGCTACTACTCTTTCCTCAACCCCTTCTTCTGTCGAAGTTTCGACAACTCAACCTGTTCACCAAAACCTCCCCAGGTTTTCTTCTGAACGTCTTATTATTCGATCACTCTTTGAGTCGGATTTTGAAGCCTATCACCTCCTCCTGAAGCAACCTGAACCTATGCGTGGTTACGGCCTTGACGCAATGCTCGAAACGAAGACAGCTCGACTTTGGTTCAATCAATTCCAAGACGAAACAAGAGTCGGAATCTTTCTCAAAAACTCAGATGAAAGGGAGGGAGAACTTATCGGTGAGGGATTGGTCCTTAAAATGGACAAGGAATGGCCTAGAGTGCATTATGTGTTCAAAAAGGAGTACTGGGGTCATGGATACGCCACAGAGTTCCTGAAGGCATTTTTGCCCGTTTGGTGGGGTCTGCCCCGTGAAAATACAACCATCCTTGTTGAGGAAATCTCCCTCGATAGCCAGGAGAAACATAGGGCAACTGAGCGATTGTGTGCTGAAATTGAGATGGATAATAAAGCAAATCAAAAGGTGGTGGAAAAGGCAGGGTATAAGTTTTGTGGAGAAGTAAAAAAACAGGGTAAGGAGATCTGTGCCTTTTGGCGTATCATCTGTCCGAAAAAGGAAGAAACGGTTTCTTGATGTTAGGAATTTGTCCTGAACAGTGTTTTTTTTTTAGGAGTAACGGTTGTTTTAATGGAAGTTTACATATTGATTGTCTGGTTAGAGTATTCAACATACTCTACTTTCTTTATGTTATTTAACCAAGAATGAAATTTAAATTTACCATCTTTTAGCATTGCCTCACTTTTTAATATATAAATCTCATCTTTTAATTTAGTCCTGTTTTTGACTTGTTGTAAATATAAATCTAGCCCCGAGGGGGGGGGGGGGGGGCTGACCCTTTGGGAAGACCCCCGATGGGGCTCATCCGACAGGGATAGTTTTTTTTAGTAATTTCTAAAAAGAAATTACGTCAAAAAAAAAACAAGAAGTAATCTCTTTTATTATTTTTTTTGTGGGGGCTTTAATAATCATAGGTAAATCCTAGATGAATCTTCTCCCCCGATTGCTGTAGAAATATAAGTCTATCTTGCAATCTTCCAGCAATAAGAAACATTTATCTACTGGGATATGTAATACTGTTTTGCCGCATGTAATTTAAACACAAGCGAACTGTTTTCATAACATGTTTATTGTAAACAACTATTAAACGTTAAGATACTAAATGATATATCGACACAAATAAGAATAATCATACAACATCAACAAAATGTCAGTAAAGTATTCCGGCTTCTAAGCCTAAATTATAATTATTTGTTAAATGATATGGTAGTACACGTCATAGACCAACAGCTAAAAATGCTGTACCTATCCTATATATTATAATATATGAAAAAAAAGTTAGAGAAAAAAGTTCTAACCAAAAATATTATTTAAAATTTCTATTATAGTTTCTATTATATTATGTAAAGCAGGTAATACTTTATAACCCGAATAGTTATCATCTTCTTTCTTATTTAAAGTATTATCTCATTCATGCAAACTTGGATTAGATAGATCTCTTAGAGAATTAGTAGATGATTCATCATTAGCATAATTTTTAGCTTGAGATAATTCATAATTAGCATAATCTTTAGCTTCAGATAATTCTTTTTTTTTTTCATTCCTAGATTCTACAAGAGCTCTATTTAATTCTGGTAAATCGCTTACATTAGGAGTTTCCCCTTCAAAAAATTCTTTAACATGAGGATCCTTTCTTAGTTTATTTAAGTGTGAATTTTTCTCTTTTTCAGAATAAGGAAGTTTTTCATCTAAAATCATAGCATCATTTGAATCTCTCATTAGTTTTTCAATATGTTTTATTTCTTCTTCTAATTCAAAACTTTCCTCCTCGTTGGCTCCATCATTCTTATCAGTACCACCTTTATCACCATCATCGTTGCTAGACCCTTCGGTTTTATATATTATATCCGAATGAGTACTAGTAGAAGTATTGGCATAAATTATACAACTATGTATCTTAAGATCCTCAATAGTATATGGACACAAATAGAAAAAGTCATACAACATCAACAAAATGTCAATACAGAATACCAGCTTCTAATCCTAAATGATGATTATTTGTTAAATGATATGCTAATACACGTCATAGACCAACCGCTAAAAATGCTGCAATTTTGTTAATGAAAGTTTAATACGAAGCAGCAATAATTTATTACTTTTTTAGTAAGTTAAAGCTAAGGGGGTTTTTAAGGATAAAACCTGCATTACCCTAGTTAACCTTAAGGGTGCTGGCCTCGAATTTAAACTTTCTTCCCTATTTCACAACAGGGTTCAGACTATGTCATCGTTCAAATTTTACTTTTATATACATGCAATATAAAAGAGTAGCTTAAGGAGGGGTAGTTATTAAAAATCACCTCATTAATATTTATCTTAAGCTTAAAATTAAAACGTAGGATGCTTGAGTAAGTAGTTTAATACTAACTTATAGTCGTTGAACGTTCTTATTATTGATTAATAAGCTTCGCTTCAAGTTGACTTATTAGTCTTTCTTGAAATTCATCCTATTTTCTCTACAGTTGAGCTGTAGAGGGACCTTAATTCCAAGGGCTGTTTCAAATTATTTTTTAGTTTAAACCGTGAAAAGTGAGCTATATAATAAAGCGCTCGTTAAACGTAAATCTTAAAAAGCGATAAATGACTAGCTTTTAATTTGAAGTAAACCTAAAAAAGTTAAAAGATAGTCGCTCCGCTCTTAAGTAAAAAATTTTTTGAAATACCTTGAAATGGCCGGCAACCCTAAAATACGTTATAATATAGGTGGTACGTACGGTTATGCTATCTCTGCTTCGCTCTCTAAACGTAGGCTACTCTATTACTCCTTATCACATCTAAGAAAAACAACCTAGTCAATATATCTAATTTTAAATATACCTTTATAAGGGATACCTGTTTTTGCATTATGTGAAAGAGTTGACTTGGAGACCTTACTGAACTCAGGGTCATATTCACCGATAAACTGTGTAACTTTAGTTAGAGAGCCAAAAACTCAACTTTCCTTAGTTACTAAATGGGTTAATTCTACCGGTTTGCAAAATTTCAAATTGGTTTCTTCCCTACTAGGTACTACTTTAGATAAGTAAGCTTTTCGGCCCAACCTTATCTTTTCTAAATATGCCTGCAACTCAGATAAACTCATAATATTTGTCGTGTATTCTTCCCCGCTTAATACGTCGTCGGCAACAAAAAATCGATTTAAGTATAATTTATTTTTGTATGCTAAATAACGCTTAATAACACCCTCTGATCAACCAAAAATCTCCGCTAAATTCTTTCGTCCATTTACGACATAGATAAGCTCTTTATCTTGCTCATCATAAAGATAAGAATTTCTCAGGTTTTTAGAAGTAAGGACACCGGGACTAGAACCAGCAATCTTTATTTCGTTAAGCTCAGGGTTTATCTCCAAAATTAGCATTTGTTCTAGAGATAAGACTAAATGCTGCAAAGTTTTTTTATCTAAAACACCGGAACTATTAACACATCCTATGGAAGGTATTAAAAAGGCGTCAAGATGAAAATTAGCTAATCCGTGTTCTCTAATAGATACTTCTATTTTTCTTTGACCTACAATAGGCAACTTTCCAAAATAACCCCTTTTTAAACGCATAGCTAAATTTATAGAGGAACCAACATAACGATCGCCGTTAATTTTATTTGTAAATAGGTAAACTCCTGCTTTACCTTCACCTTTTTTGGAAGGTTTCCCTATTAGTTCAGGTAAATGTACCTCGAAAGGGTAATCAATTCTTTGGGGTTCAATGTTTTTTAAAAGATTGAAGTTATCAAGTGTTAAGGAAAAACCAGGAAGATGAAGGCTCATGATACGATTTATAAGATCCAAATCAATATTTGATTTAGCTAATGCCCTATCACGATGATTTTGAAAAAACCTTTCAACCAAATAATGAGGGTTCATTTCATTAACTATCTTCTTAGAATTCACTTTATATCAAAAATCTGCAGACTTACGACCCTCTGCAAAGCAGGAGCTAGTTGAAGTATAAAACCTTTTGTTAAGGGACTCTGTGCTGAAAGACAACGGCAACACCCGTAATCCTTTTTTTCGGGCAACGCCTCTTGAAGGGAAGACTACCAGACTTGAAGGGAAGACTAATTGACTTGAATGATCCCTCTTCTCAGGTAATTTTCAAAATTTAGGTATTTTACCTATTACCTTTAAAAGCATAAACATATAACCACTACCACCTATTCTGTAATCTCAACAACATTGCCTGCCTATTTTTTTTTTTTTAGATCCTATCATTACCGCGTCTATCTTTACTTCAGCATATCGAACAAGTTATACGTGTTTAACTTTTATAGTTATTACATATGTAAGTACTAACTCGCAAACCATATAACTCCGACTTAGCTAGGACGTAAAGTTATTTCCTTATTTCTAAGGAAGACTGAATACACCTTAATTACAGAAGAGAAGATAGAGTCGAAATATTTAAGATCTATCTCCTTCTATAACAACCGCCATCTACTCGATGCGCTTTTCCTTATTAAGAGATTAATAAAGGTTAGTTCCGCGATAACCCATTTAAGTTTCCTTAATACAAATAAATTTTTACCTCACCCATTATGATTAATAATGGCACTTATTAGACTTTTCACTATATAAGCTGGTATTATTGTCTTTAGGGCTTCCCCGGAGTTTGGCGGTTTAATATAAGCCTAGAATTGAAAATTTACTTCTTAAAAAGTACAGTACAAGTACCAAAAGGGAGTTATTATACTTTCATATCCTTCTTGCCACATTTTTTGCCTTTTTCATTCTGCTGTTTGATTTAATTAATTAAACAAAAAAAAAACAAAAAAAGAATAGGGCATGTAAGGAGTCCGTACTTCCACCCTCTGCTTACTGCAAAGGGTAAAAGAAAAGGTGTCAAACCCTTAAAATACTTACTATATCCCTTTATTCATCTTAGATTTTATTTGACAAACCAAGTCAAATCCTGTAATAAATAAAGGATCTAATTGGAATTTTAGTGGACCTAATGGTAGTAAGTTTTTTTTGTAATTACGGGAAGTAAATGTAAAAAAAGATCTAGAACTATTATACTTTTTTACACTACTTTTCCTGTCCCAATGGGAAGATGAATGTACAATAATTGTTATCGTAAGGGCTCTTTATCCCTTACATCCCTTTCTTTCAAAAGGGTTCAGACTATGTCATCAATCAATAAATGATTGCAGGGTTTTCGTGGTAGGCCTATTGTAAATAAAGTACTCACCTACTAGTCGTTGAACCTTCATATATTCCTTTTAATTTTATTTAATATATGCTTGGCTGCATATTGTCCTACATAAACACATATGAATGGTGAAGTAGGAGTTCCATGCAATTTACCCCGTTTTCTGTCAACTCTATTAAATAATGGTATCAAACTTAATCGTGTATATTTTATAGGGAATTCCTGACATTAAACAAATTTTAATTGTTTTACTAGGTATGTTAAGATTTAAGCTACAATCAGATATACTGGTAAAATATTGTACCTTACCATTAGTATCTTCTACTTTTATTTTAAAAAATTTCGACACTATAAGTACCTCTTAAAAATATAATTCCCTCTTTTATTTCATAAGGACTTGGCAAGGACAATAGATAATTTAACCTTTCCTCGATTAACGCTTTATTTTGATCATAGTTTGTAAGAAAATCAGGATTTAATCTAAAATTATTCATATTAGATTTAAGGAGATTAATTAATTCTTTACCTTCATCTAATGTATGGTACCCATAATAAGTAATTTTAACTATTGTAGATCAAACTTCAAAATCTAAAGATTTTTTTAGTCAACATACCATTAGAAAAAGTAGGTATTATTCTGTTCATTAAAATATTTATATTATTTATTTCTAATATAACAGAACCTGCTGATCTTCTATCGGATGTATATAAATTACCATGCTTTAAGTAATTTAAAATACTTTTAAATAATTCTAATTCCCAACCAGTTGTGGAGCAACAAAACTACTGGATTTATTTTCTTCCCCTATTAACCGTAGCTTTGATTAAACGAATCTTTTCTAAACCTTCAGAAGTCAAATGATCCCTATTTATCATTAGTTCGGCTACTCGTTTAAAATCTTCAAAATCTCTAGATTTTACCCCTTGGATTTTATATTTATCGAAAAACGGAATGATTCTTTCAGTAATATCAGATAATTTTGCAACTCTGAAATCAATTGCTTTACCTGTATCATAGCATTTTCCAGCTTTGAAATAAGAAACGAGTTCTTTCATTAATTTTTCATCTCGGTTACTTTGAGTTATTTGAAATTCTAAATTAATAGTCTCACCTAATTTTGTTATAGATGGTTTAATTTTAATCATGAAACAGCCCTCACCGGATACAAATCCAGCTATTCAATCATGATCTAAATTTTGGGGTTGTTCAACTAAAGGCCTTATAGCGGGAATAGTGTCAGGAAAAGCTTTCTTTAATTCATCTGTTAGCCCTCAATTAAGTGTAGCTCTCACATTAATTATTTTTTGTAATCCTTCTATTGTTAAATGTTCTTTACGAACCATCATTAAAACAACCATTTCAAAAAGTTTAAAATCAGCGAATTTTTTTGTAATTAAAGGATACTTATTAAAATGATCCACGATTTTAATTAAACCTTGTAAAGAACTTACACGAAACTGAACACTGTTTTTTTCGGGTGTAGTAATTCTTTCTACACTTCCAAAATAAGATTTGATTCTTTCCAAGATCTCTCGATCTTTTTTATGAAGATGAATTGAAAATATAGCTTGTACTCTTCAACCTGTTTTAAGATCTGAGTTTTTTGTAATACCTATTGAAAAGCAACCCTCTCCATCGACAAACCCTGTTATATAATTAGGATTTAGTTTAATTTGTAAGTGATTAGTAGCTAGAGAGGAATAATGCATTTTTGTTGTATAAACTCGACCGGCATTTCTCTTAGATAAACTACCTACTTTATTATTGGTAGTGAAGCAACCCTTTGAGTCATATTTTATTTTTGGTTTTAGTTTATTTGAACTAAAAGTCGCATCTCCTTCTGTGAATCCTATTAATCAGTACTTACCTATTATCATATTTTCTCTAGCTTTAGAATTTTGATTTATGAGTATCATATCACGATAGTATTGTAAGATATCTATTTTACCTTTAAAAGTTAAATGTTTTTTATCTATTAATAAATGAACTGCTTTTTTAAAATTCAAAAATTGAAAGAATTTAGAACTCTTTAACTCTACATTATTAAATATAGGTACTATAACATTTGCTAGTGATTTTTGATCATTTACAAAATAATTACATTTATTTCCTGATTTAGAAATACTTCCACAATTTAATCTGTTTCTAATATGTTCTAAAACAGATAAATCATTTATATGCAGAGTTATTTGGTAAGTTAAATTTAAACTATTATATCTGTTATCTTGTAAACCTTTTAAACTAATATTAAAATTTCCTTCAGCGTCGGTAAATCCCACTAATCAATCAATAAAATTCTTATCTAAATGAATTAATTTTTTATTTGATTCTAAAGTAAGAACTGAATTGTTTTTTACACTAAATTGATTACCTAACGACATAAAAGAATTGGTAGGGACTGCTGTAATTAATCCGTGGACAAATTTGTTATCATAAGAGCTCTTTATCTCTTATATCCATTCTTTATCAGAATGGTTCAGACTATGTCTTCATTTATAAAGTATTTTTTTTTTATAAATGTGGGGTGTTCGTGGTAGAATTATTGTAAATAAAGTACTCATCTACTAGTCGTTGAGGCTTCATGTATCCCTCAAAATAAAGATTATTGCTTGTATAACTTTTTTTAAAAATTTATTAAATACATGCTTCGCCGCACATTGTCCATATTATCTTATTGGCAGCGCCTTATAATAATGATGGAGTTTCATGCTATTTACCCCATTTTCTATTTTAATTAATAAATTTATGAAAATTTATCTATTTCTATTCATATTTCTTTTTATTTTTAAAATTTCTTTTAATGTAGCACTATGTTCATCGTACTTGTTAATTTCTCCTACGATATTAACTACTTTTTTGAAATAATAGAAATCTAGTAATTTATTTCCTCTTAAAGAGTATTTTTCAAAAAAAGGTATTATTTTATTAGTAATATCATAAAATTTATATACTACATAACTAGATTGAGTAGGTCTAGTTTTCACAGTTTCTACTAAACCACAATTTAAATAAATTACCAAATTTTCTAGTAAATCTATATCACGCATATGTTGTGCTATATAAAAATACGGACATACTCTATACCCTGAATGGGTCTTGGATATTTTTACATAAAAACAACCTTCACCGTCAACAAACCCCGCTACTCAAAATGGATTAAAATCTTTGGTAGATAATATTAGGTTTCTTGCCGCAGGTATAATATCGGGAAACATATCTAACAATGACTTTGATAAACCTTTACTTATAGAGGCTTTGTAAGATAATATTTTGTTTAAACCTTCTTCAGTTTTATGCTTACCATTGTAAAGTATATCTACTACTAAAGAAAACATACGGAAATCTTCTCTCTTTTGTGTTAATAGATTATATTTGTTAAAATGAGGTATTATTACATCTTTTAGTGCTTTAATGGATTGAACCGAATATATTACGCTAGGATTACCATTTTTAACTCTTTTTATGATAGTACCTACTGTGAAAAAAGCATTTATTTGTTTAAGTAAATCAAAATCTTTTTCATGTAGTTCTATAGTAAAAATTGGTGCTATACGTAAAGATTTAAACCTTTTTTCATCTTTAGCTATTCTAACAGAAAAGCTAGATTCAGCATCACAAAATCCTGTTATTCAATTAGGATTTAAATTACTAGTAGAATTTATGGGGTTAGAGCTCTTATCTTGAGCTTTAACCGTTGAATAGTTAGATATTTTAATTTTCATATATATGTTTTTTAAAATAGGGGCTAGAATTAACCCTGTTCCAAAGTAAAAACATGATCCAAAAGCTCCATCTGAAATAGTGAATGATGATACTGAATATTCAACACCTTGTAGTGCTGTAAATATAGTTGCTAATATGATAGTATATAATAGACCATATAAAGCTTTACTTCTTTTTCCGTTAATTAAAAAATGATGTGCATATGTAACAGTAAACCCTGGAAGCCAATAAAAGCACTGTATTTATTAATGGTAGTTCAAAAGGATCAATAGCTTCTATTCCCATAGGAGGTCACATAGCACCTAACTCTACTGCAGGTGATAGAGCACTATGGAAGAATGTTCAGAATATAGCTAAGAAAAATAAAGCTTCAGATACTATAAATAAACCAACACCCAGGTTTAACCCTCTTTGGACAGCAAGAGTGTGATTACCTAAGTATGTACCCTCTGCTATTACATCTCTTCATCAGAATGACATAGCTAATATTAATGATGTTAAACTCATCATTAAATTGTATTCTGCATAAGCAAATCCATGGAATGATAAAACTGCAGATGTAGTAAGGGTTAGTAAGCTAATGGATGTATATAAAGGTCATGGAGAAGGAGATACTAAATGAAAAGGATGTGCTTGAAAATTACTTCTGTTTAAGTTTAACATGATATTTAAGAATAAGTTCATAATACGCCTTTTTTTTTTTAAAATCACAAGCAAAACATTCAGCATAGCTCTACTACTCCTTACTTTTTTTTTTAATATCTCTATCTCTATACCTAACACCATTAAATTTATTTTTATTTCTTAAACAAAAAAGAAACAAAGAAACAGGAAAGACATAATATCATATTAATAATTAATTACCTTTTAACAATAAAAAATACAAATATCACTATGACTACTAAAATATAATAACACTGTAACAATAGAAAAATAAAAATTAAAATAAACTGTCATATAATCTTTGTTCAAGTAATGATTATAAAGATTAATAGCCGTACAATACCATTTATACATTAATTTAGCTAAATTAACAAGTATATATAAACTTAATAATTGTCTTAAATCTATATTAAACCACATGTCTAAATAAGGTAATATATTAAAATGTATACTTACTACTAAAATAGCTGAAACTATAAATGATAATATACGTACTACCGGTATAAGATTGAACCCAATAAACCCTAAAGGAAAGTCTAAATTATTATTTACATTTGAATATTTTATACGTTTCTTACTTCTAGATTGAGAATTGTCAGATGATTGAGTCTTATCCGAGCTGTAAACAGAAGAATTAGACTCTGTAGCTGAACTATCTTCAAGATTGAATTGCTCAGAGGGATTTATCCCCTGTTCTATTAGGTTTTTTTCAATACTATCTTTTTGAAGTTTAAATTCCTTAGATTGCTTCCAAATACTCAGATAACAATGTAAGATCTTTCTCACTTTTAACCGTTTCTTCATCCAGTTTAATTTTTAAGTTATTATAAAGTTTCGCATAGGCTAAAAAGCTATCTTTGGAGGTCTTTCAATCTTGTATATAAATAGCTAATTTATCCATATCAAATCCTACAGGAGAATGTTCCTTACTCCAGCTACGTTTAGAAGACTCTCCTTTCTTTTCTTGTAATGAGAGTGCAATAGCTTTCCTAGTATCTTCCTCATACTCTGAATCGGTCTCAGACTTAGGTGGTGATTCAGGTTTTTCTTCCCCAGAAACATCTATTGCTTTACCTTTCCCTTTTCCCGTGTAAAACCCAGATGTTTTTAATTCACCGTTTACTATGAGAGATAACATAGGTTCTGAAATATATTTTGTTAATCCCAAACCTGGTCATGTAAAAAAAAATAGCCAGGAAAAATAAAGCTTCAGATACTATAAATAAACTAACACCCAGATTTAACCCTCTTTGGACAGCAAGATTGTGATTACCTAAGTATGTACCCTCTGCTATTACATCTCTTCATCAGAATGACATAGCTAATATTAATGATGTTAAACTCATCATTAAATTGTATTCTGCATAAGCAAATCCATGGAATGATAAAACTGCAGATGTAGTAAGGGTTAGTAAGCTAATGGATATATATAAAGGTCATGGAGAAGGAGATACTAAATGAAAAGGATGTGCTTGAAAATTACTTCTGTTTAAGTTTAACATGATATTTAAGAATAAGTTCATAATACGCCTTTTTTTTTTAATCACAAGCAAAACATTCAGCATAGCTCTTCTACTCCTTACTTCTATATGAATATATATCATGATATAAAAAAAAGTAAAAGGGAAAGCAGGTAACTATTTTCCTAACATTATTCTGAGAAAAATTGTATAGGGGGGGGAAGCCTTTAAAATGAATCGAACATTTATCAGAATATTAACAGTATTCCGCTCTACCATTGAGCTATAAAGGCGATTAAATAATGTTATAAAGATATCTACTCCCCAAGAGGGGGTTTACCCTCTAATTTATTTTTTCTTCGACGTAATTTCGAGTATTCGAAATTACTATCCTCCCCGCAAGCTTGCGGGGGTGCTCATCCATTATAACTATATAATCTATGGATTTTCCTTTTTATGTAATTTATCCCTTTTTGCCTTATTATATATTTATCATTCGCAAAAAGTAAAAAAAAATAAGTGGTTTGAACACTTAACTTTCCTAACTTTTTTTTAATATATCATGATATATAAAAAAAAAGTAAGTGTAAAACAAATGTTCTCTTCAATGAGCTAATTTCTTTTTTGTTGGGCTTTACTTCATAACTAGGTTAGTGAAGAATTTATAAGAGCAATCACTACACTATCTATTTTTACTAATCCCTCAGCGGGATTTCCCTTAGGGTATTCTAAAGGGATTCCCCTTTTTTTTTCGACGTAATTTCATAGAAATTACTAAAAAAAAAATTCGCGGAATAGGTATTGATTATAACATTACTATGTTATAAAGGGCTTTATGAATAATAGATTCATCTTCTCCCCTAATTGCTGTGTATATGTAAATATACAGTGCAATTTTCCAGTAAATATCCATTTATTTACTGGGATTTGTTATACTATGTGGTAAAGGTGTTACCTTTCATAACAAGTTAACGGTACAAAACAATTATTTTAATAAAATTTATCTTTAGATATTACATAAATTTTATCTTGAGTTATTACATAGGTTTTATCCTACTATTGTTCTTGTAATCAAGATAAGAATTTCTCTAGTGAAACTGATTCAACGACAATTGGCATACTCGAATGGAGTATCCCACAAATTTCTGAACATTGCGGGTTATTTCTACGTTTATTTAATGTAATTGAATAATACTTATTACTACACCAGTAAAAGAAAGTATGTTATTTTTTAACTATTATTTAGTTATTTACGAGAAAAAGAATAGTTTTTATATTTTTTACCGTCTTTTAAATGAAGATAAAGAGCTTTTCTATCTAATTTGATATTTAAAGTACCAAAGTATTTAATTGTATCCGTAATACTTTCAAATTCTTTCTCAAAATTTTCTCCTTTTACTAAAATAGGTTTATTTTTTCTATTCACTTTTAAGGTATCTAAGTCTGCATCTACTTTTAATTTTTTATATTCATCAATGATTAATCCTACTTCTGAAAAATGATCCGGTAAAATATTATCTGAATATTTACATAAGAAATTATGAAACACTTTTTCATTTTTTATATATTTAGTAAGAGTGGCTCTTTTAATCGTTAAACCTAATTCTCTTAAGTATTCAATACAAGATGTTAACGAATCGAAATTTAAAGTTTGGCCTATAGAATCTGAATTTACAAAGGCATTTCCTTCTTTAATTTCTAATTCTACTGATATACTTCTACGAGTTCCTAATATATACATATCTTGTCTTTCTTTTTGCATAATCTCT
Source organism: Alternaria brassicae (assembly GCA_004936725.1). NCBI lineage: Eukaryota > Fungi > Ascomycota > Dothideomycetes > Pleosporales > Pleosporaceae > Alternaria > Alternaria brassicae. The sequence continues at coordinate 101,544 of SMOM01000012.1, read as the reverse complement.
ACTAATTTATCCACCGAAATATTGCTTGTTAAAGCAGTAGGTATATAATAGCTTAATAGTAAGAATTTATTAAGATATGGTTTTTTAGAATCTACAAACTTTTTACTAGTTTCAGTGTGTATTTTTAATACTCTTTTTAGTTCAATCTTAGATTTCGCATGATAATAAAGAGTACTACAAGTTAAATCATAAACATATACTGGATCACCTTTTGAAGATCCTGCGTTAACAACTCTTAATGTATTTAAGTTAAATTCTTTATTTAATAAATAATACTGTTCTAAGATTAAACAGTCTTTATAACTAAATATAGTACAATCTAATTTAAATATTATTAATTTAAAAGCTCTTACCCCTTCTTTGTGAAGTAAAGGTAAAAATTTACCACTTAAAGGGAAATCACCTTTAAAATAATAATCCATTCTACGTCTTAATAAATTAGATGAACCTACGTATTTATGCCCTGTATTTTTATGTATAAAGATATATACACCCGAGAAACCTTTATATTTAGATTTACCTGTTAACTCAGCTAAAAGTTGTTTATTTTCCGGTGTAGATATAGGAAGATCCCATTCAACACCTTTAACTTTTAATAATTCTTCTAATTTAGAGTCAGTAATGGATAAATTTTGATTTAATAATATTTTATTAATAATGGATGAATTAGTTGGTTTTTCACTATTGATATGATCTAACGCTAAAGACTCTGGATTATTTGCCAAAGGTCTTATTGAATTAAAAGATCTAGTTGCACTATAATTTCTAGTCCCCAAAAGGGGACTGACCCTTTGGTCTGCCCCCCCTTTGTTTTTTTTGACGTAATTTCTTGGAGAAATTACTCAAAAAAAACTAGGGGACCATCCCGCAGGGATAGTTAGAGATATAACAGCTATTGAACCAATACGTTTATCAAATGTGTAGTGCTTATTAAAAACACTTCTACTAATTGTATAATGCAAACACTACAATAATGACAAGTGCTTTACTTTTTTGTATAAATATTTATTTTTACATTAAAATAGTTTAGCAAACTATCGTAGAAATCCCTAAATATAATAAACCAAATGAATATATCTATTTAACAAAAAATATAAAGAATACTTATATTTTTCTGCACCTTTTCAGGAGGGGGCTGACTATATCTTAAGCGTTATTATTACTAATAACACCAACCACCGTTTAGTCGATGAACTGCATACCAAATATTTTATACTTGGTACTTGGCTGCGGATTGCCCATTGAATAATAAATCTTGATTTTACTGTACCACGAGTCATTACCTGTGCCATAAGTTATGTTACCATACTTACTTAGTTAAGATTCCTTTAGGGCTTTCCCGTCAATTTGATGATTTATAACCGTAGGTTCACTACAGTTTTGGCCATTGTTCAGACCATAGAATGTTCCTAATCTGTTAATTAAAACAGAGAATTGATTTAATCTACCTGGATCGATCTACAACTTTGACCTATAATTACCATCATCACTCTATGAGGTTATAAACTTAAATTTGTAACGACTTTTGTAAGGTTTTTCGCTAATTTAAATCTAGATAAACAATTTAATTTACCCGAACATTTATTATTGAATAAATTAACATCTGGACGCTTATTAAAAACTATTAAATTAGTTCTATTTGTAAATTCTAAGTTTTTGACATGGTATTTTATTTTACTAGGATAGAGTCTTCATGAAGACACTTGTTGGAACAATTTAAATAACAATAAATATAGTTTAGCCCCGGCATCTTCCAGACATCGTCTGGAAGATTGGGGTAATTTTTGGAGTAATTTAGATGAAACTACTAAAAAAATAAAAGCCGAAAATAATAAAAACAATGTTAATAATATAATGCAATTATTTATTGTTTGAAATCCGTATAACAACTTAAACCTAGTAAGGTCAGGCCGTTGTAGTAACTTTAATCTAGGGTTATTTTATAAATAGTAAATGCTATTTACTTTATTTTATCCTAGTACCGGTTTCCCGGCGACTAGAGTACACCTTACAATCCAAAAGAAAATAGATGGAACTATAAACTTGATTGAAGAACCGTCTACTCGTTGCTCTTTTACAGATAAGCAAGCAAGCCTGCCTTATCTTATTTAGATCCGCGATAACCCATTTCAGTTACCATCATCTTTAGTGATCTTACCTTACCCTGAGTCATTAATCAGGCCAGCAATAAAGTTTCCTTAATTACCTTGGTTACTAAAGCTTTAGGGCTTTCCCGGAGTTTGGCTCTTTTGCACATATAATGAATAGCCTACAAACATTATTTTTTTATGCATCACATTTTACTCCTAATGCAGGTATGGCAAATGAGTGGATAACCGAGAGTTTACTTTTCCATGATCTAAATATTTTATTCTTATACTACTTTGTTGGCACTCTTTTAGTTATGGGGTGGGTGATCATGTTTAGCTTGTACCAGTGTAGTAAGTGTAACCTAAATAAGACTCGTTGGTATTTAAACAACTAGCTATCTTATTACGGTTAGCCTTAATATTTATGCTATTAAAGTATTTAACTAATGATGTTATGCTAGAAAAATTGTATATTACTCCTGTAACATCTTGTTTAATATAAACTGATTTACTGTTTTTCAAAGAAAAATCTTTTTTTAGAAATAAAGATCTTTTACCCAAAATAAGCTTAGATAACTCTTCTAAAGATAAACCAGCTTTATTTGCATCTGGTTTTAATTGATCTGTAATTATAAAGTAATCTAGATAAAGTGATCCGGTTTTTATACATTTTGTAACAGTAGCATGATGTACACCTAAATCAGCTTTCAATGCATTTAAAGAAGTTGCAGTGTAATATAAAATCTTACCTTCAAAATCATATAAATAAACAGTATTTCCTTTATTAACTCTAAAATTAACAACTCTTTGAGTATTTAAGTTAAAATTACTATCTAATAAGTGATATTGTTCCAAAAACAAAAAGTAATAATCTGAGCTTAATTCCTCCTAATTTTTTTTTAGTTCATCTGTAGATGAATAAAAAAAAAATAAATAACAAATACTTCCAAATTAAAAGCAGCTATAAAAAAAAATAAAAATATATTTTTATTTTTTTTTATTGACCCTTATTTTTTAATCAAAGGAAGCAATAAACCATATTCCTTATAAAGGGTTAGGATTAAAATATTGTTCTAATCTTCTTGAAAGACTATTACTTGACCCCACATATTTTCTACCTGTTGCTAAGTGTGTAAAAATATATATACCGGCCTTAGGTCTTCTGCTTTTAGGTTTACCTACTAAACCAAATAAAGCTGGAAATGTTTGACTGTCGAAGGGTAAGTCAAAAGTTACACCTTTAATATTTAACAAAATATTCAGTTCCTTTTGTGTAATAGAAACACCTTGATTAGCTAGTACTTTATTAATTACTTCACTTGTGATATGATTGTGGTTATTTCCCGAATAAAACCGACCAGAACATTTATTTATAACTAGCCCTTTCGGGCTTGTCCCACAACAGGGTTGAAAAAAAAAAAGAACATGTCTATGTTCTTTTTTTTTCTACCCATGAGGGGACTAGGAAAGCAAAAGAACATTTAATCTAGAGCTTACTTTACCATGATCTAAAAATCTGGTTTCATGATATTAAAAAAACGGTCGACCAAATGTACCACAGTCAAGTAATATACATAAATCATTTAGGGTTAGAGATGGATGATACTAGTTTCTACATGAATCATTTAGGGTTAGAGTTGGATGATACTAGTTTCTACATGAATCATCTAAGGGGTATAAGCATTTGTCCCCCCATATTGACAATGAAATAATTAAAATATTTAGATTTTAGGTATAGCTGTAAACCCAACGACCTATTATCAGGTCGACTAGAGTATACCTTAATCTAGAGTAGTTGAGTGTAACCCTCTTTTTACTACTATAGACCACTACCGTCTACTCGTTGCTCTTTTACAACCTACTACACCATGATGGTGATGTAGCCTAGCAATCTTTCTTTGCTGATGTAGCGTGAGTTACAAGATTGTAGGGTAACCAAATAAGGTAACTAGGTGATTTAGATCCGCGATAACCCATTTAACTTTCGTATATACCTTTTGATATTACTATACCTATGGTCATTAACATAGCCACGTTTAACCTTTTGAGATGAACGTTTAGTTAAAAGGTCTTTAGGGTGTCCCCGGAGTTTGATAGTGTATAGACATATAGAGGTACTTGCTAAAGGTCCTCAGTTCATCTGCTGCAGTAAGAATAAATCTAGTATGTGTAATTTCAGGAAGAATAACTCTGTTATCTACTTCTAACATTCTTAACGCTCCTTCTTCTAAATCAGATTCAGGTACTAAGTAAGAATCAAACTCAACAAAATCTCCATCACTATTTAAGAAATCTGGATACTCATAACTTCAATATCATTGGTGCCCCTCTGCTAATACAGATAATGAAGGGTCAGTAACCTCATCCATTAGATATAATAGTTTGAAAGAAGGGAAAGCAATTAATACTAATATTAAAGCCGGAGTGATTGTTCATATAAGCTCGATTAGTGTCAAAATAAATGGACTATATAATTATCCAGTTAATCAACAGGATATTTAACGTGTAGTCTCTGGGGATTACCTACTCATAATATAAATAATGATTATTTTGGTTTCCTGCTAGGTTATTCATTGTTACATCCTTTCCCGACTACCATCATTACATTCCATGGTAGGGGGTCGCCTAATTTGGGCGTAGCGCTTGCGCGTAGCCCTCCGTAGGAGAAGAGTTATCACTTATAATTATTAATCCTACCCGGTATAATACTCTAGGTCCCTAAGGCTCCCTAATTTTTTTTTCTAGTAATTTCGCATAATCGTAATTACGTCGAAAAAAAAAAAGTAAGTATACAGGGAATATAATTATAGTATCAAAGGTTTTAGAACCTTCCAGCATTTAGTTAAATTAAACTCATAGTTTTTCTAAGTTTATTGCTTATTATCTGGACGAAAATTTATATCTGTCTTTAAATATCGCCCCTGATTTCATATATTTTACAACAGTGCTTCCACTTATATCTAAGAATTTACTAGCTCTTCTAGCTGAAACAAAACTTCCTATTAACTTAAATCCTTCAGATGAACATTTTTCGTATATATTTACAGGATTTCCCTGTTTTGTGCTCATTAGCAATTTAGTTTCTTCAGAAAATTTTCTACCTAAAGCTTTTTGTCTAATTAGCTCTCTAGACTCTTCGCTATGAGATTTTCCATATAAAGGATTAAGTTCACCTGTTTTTTTTAAACTCATAAGTTTTTTAGTTTCTTCACTCATAGATTGACCATACCAATAAGCCTTTTCTCCAGCATATACCCCCTTTAGAGATTTACTGATTTTGGATTTAGTTTCCTCAGACAATATTAAGCCTTTAGAACTACCACCCGCTATTTTTTGAATATTATACTGAGGATTTAATTTATAAAAGTAGTATTGTTCTTTGACATCTAATTCAGATCCAATACAATACTCTAATATAGTTACAGAAAAATTGGAATACCCATATTTAATTAAGGCTCTACTTATTATAAGCTCTTTCCGACTATTTATATAGCTTAAGCTAAAATAGTTAATGAATCTTTTACGGAGATCAATAGATTGTCCTACGTAAATATCACCAGTGAGTTTATTAGTTAACATGTAAATCCCAGCTTTACCTTTGTTTTCCATTAAGATTGCCTTTTTCATAGAATAAGCATCTTCATAGACTACAGAAGGAGTAATATGGCCATTACTAGAATAACTGTTATCTTTAGATATACTAGTAGAATAAGTTCGCACAAGCACAATTTTTTTTTTTAAAAAAAAAATGGGGTTGCGTACAGAAAATTTATTAAAATTTAATAAGCTGTTTCATTTAATCTTAGAACACTTTTGAGCAGGCACACTATTACCATGGTTAAGATATTTGTTACTTATAGGTGATTTAGAACTATCAAAGTTTCTAATAATAGCTCCTTGTATTCAACCTACAGCAAATAAAATTGCAACTAAGTAGTACATAATGTTATCCGCTTTTTCATTAGAATATAATAAGTCTATAAACCCAGCCGCGGGAGCTTACACCCCCCTCGATAGCTTCCTCCACTAATACTTAGTTTACGGTAGGCAGCAGAGAGAACATTTATATTTTAAACTTATTATACCTAATATACCAAATAAGAATCCTGCTAATTTGAGTAGTTACTCTTTATATTTGTGTTGATATTAAAGTTATTTAATGGCTAATTTCTCATCAATTTATTATATACTCGTACGGTATATAAATTAATGAATCCTAGACTTTCTATAGCTAATACTACAAAATCTATCTAATTATTATCATCTTCCTTCCTAAACGTATTCATTTGAAGTTTTATTTTTAATATCTTCTCAGATCCCTCCTTAGTAAGATGAGCTTTCGAAGTCATTAGTTTGGCGACATCCACCCAACATTCAAATTCTTTACGCTTAGAACCCAGTATTGGGAAATTTGTAAAGAAAGGGATGATAATTTTATTTATATCTGGTAACTTAGTTACAACATAATTATCGTAAACCATTCTAGATACTTCAACTCTACCGCAGTTAAAGAAAGAACAAATTTTGTGCATAACTAAAGAATCCCGACTGTGCTGTGTAATTTGACAACCTAGCCCAAATTTAAGCTCATTGTTCTTATTGTAAGACTTTACAAAGAAACAACCTTCAGCGTCCATAAAACCAGCTACCCAATGGGGGTTCAAACTCTCAGGTATTACCACCACAGGGATTTCTTTCCCCTTAATATAAGGAAATTTTTCCTGTAGTTTTGCGGGCAACCCTTTATTCATAGAAGCCCTTATAGCCAGAATTTTATTAAACCCTTAAACAGTTAAATGCTGTTTATTTTTAATACATCCCAAGGCTTCCTTGAAGAGTAAGTAATCTCCCCTTTTTTTTGTGATTAAAGGGTAAAGGTCAAAATGATTTAGAATAATATCTAAATCCTTAATAGCAAAAATTCTATACTCTACCATATTAGGCCGACTACTAGATTTTACTACCCCTACCCCACCAAAAAACTCTTTAAGTAATAATAAAAATTCTTCATCCTTTTTGTGTAAAGCTATGGAAAATCCAGGGTTAACATAATAACCTAATTTATATCTAGAGTTTTCACCTATTGCTAAATGAAAACATGCCTCACCATCACAAAACCCTGTCACATAAGCAGGGTGTAACTTATTTAAATTAGCAGAAAAAGCAGAATTTAGGTTAAATTCAGCCTAATGCGTATTCGATCCAAATTTAGGATCATTCCTAATTTTTTTTTGACCCTCTGTGAGAGTCAAAAAAAAATAAAACGCAAGGTTTAACCACAAGGAATTTTCCGTATATTTATTCAATAATATAAGACATATACAATTTCGCCGTATACCGTACGAATCTTAAATAAAGTCAGTCCGGCTCGAGCAGAAAGCTTACCTAGAAAGTATTTTAAACTCGTAAGTCTTTACTTCCTAAGTTTTTATATTATTAAATCGAGATTAATATTAAACTATTTTTCATCTCCGCGTTTTTACGTCATAAATTTAAGCAAACTCTGACCCAGCCAGGTTTTATTTTTTTTTAATTCTCATAGAGAATATAAAAAAAAAATTAGGTGCTACGCAAAAGTCCCCGGCTATTACATAAAGCTCTTGAGGGAGACTTCGTATTTCGTATAGCTTACCGTTAACTTCTTAGTAGAAGTGGTCAGCACCCTGGAAGGGTTTAAATAGAGCCTGCTAGGATTCTTTCATGCTATATATATATTTATTTGGACCCTTGATTTCTCAAAGGGCCAGAGTACACCTTACAGTTAAAAAACTGAAGAGTCATCTACTCGTTGCTCTTTTACAATAAAATATTATTTTACTGTTTTAGATCCGCGATTTTCCATTAGAAGCGTTCTAACTTCTATCTCTAACCTTATTACCCTACCTTAGTTGTTAGTTAAGCCAGATAAAAATTTACTTTATATCCTTGGTAGTTAGAGCTTTAGGAGGTCCCCGGAATTTGACTCTTATACACAAAATTCATGTAGTTCTACTAGCGCTTCCATTTGTGGACTAGCACTATCTTGGAAGTAAAGTCCTCAAGCTCTAGGTGCATCACATATAAATTCGTTTGATATAGTAAATAAAAAGCTTATTCCTATAAAAAGAGAACTTAGTATACCACTACTTTGTAATGGTAAGCTAGTGAATGCGTGAGGTTTAGGTGGGCTATGTAATGCTCATTCTAATCCTGGAGCACATTTATCTTTAAGTATACGTAAGTAATCACTAAATAATTGAGGAACGGCTCAAGGGTATCCAAAGATAGCTTTACCTTTAACAAGTTGTAAGTATACAATATGTAAGAATAATGCTGTAGCAGCTACAGAGATTATAGAACCAATACTACTAATAAAGTTTCAACCTGTAAAAGCATCAGGATAATCACTAATTCTACGTGGCCAATTATGTTACGTTAAAGGATTTACCCTTTAACTCCCATATTCTCATATGGGTTCAGACTATGTCATCGTCTTACTTTAATATGTCATTAAAGTTTATTTGACGGAGGATACTCGTGGAGGTTTGTTGTCATAAAGACTTTCCCTCTAGTCGTTGAACGTTCTTATTATTAATTATATAAATTTATATACTTTAAAAATAAGCTTCGCTTCAAGTTGACTTTACAGTTTTTCTTGAAATTCATCCTCTTATGCACCTTATATTTATTATTTTATAAGGGGGAACTGCACTCAATTCCTTGTAGCTTTATTCTACAATCTATCAATATAATGTAGATATAATATCTACATTATAAATTTTACAATAGCATCGTGGTTGGATGCTATATTAACCAAATAACTATACCTCATCAGATTTGTAAGGATCTTTTGAAAATAAATATTTACCATTATGTATTTCTTTATTATTTATCCTTTTTCTTAAGGTATTGTTACACAATTTAAATAAACGAGTACACATAACAGTAGGATACACCCCTAATAATTTATAATCTTGTGTAACATCATACACAAAAACCATTTTTCTTAATTTAGCTAAAGTTTGTTCAGGGTTAGCCTTACCAAACATTGGATTATTTTCACCAGATTTATCTCTACTTTGTTGAGCTATAAAGGCATCAGATTTAATCTTATTATACATAGGATTCCTTTCACCTTTTTTTAATTCACTCATTTTTAATAAATTTTCCTCCGTATGTTTGTAACCCATACTGGATCCAGGTGTGTTAAGCATATTTAAAATAGCCAAACCATAAGTTTTTAAAGCCCAATCTAAGTAAAATTTTTCTCTATCTAAAACATGATCTTTAGTGACAGTAGACGTTTTTCCACAAATCTCTAAAATAGTCACAGAAAAGTTATCATGTCCATATTTTAATATACTTTTATAGATTAAACTATTTTTTCTTACAATAGAAGGCTGAAAATAAGTACTTAAACGTCTAGATCCGTTTACAGCACTTCCAATATAAACTCTACCTGTTATCTTATTAAATCACATATAGATTATAGATACATCTTTTAAGTCTTTATATATATCAGACTTAGAGACGCTGGCATTAAGATACACTTTTACTGGTGTATGAGGGTAAACAGGGGATTTAACTAAACTATTAGGGTTTTCATCAGATTTATTTGGTTTATTACTTTTTGGATATTTATTAGGAGACGGATCTCCTTGTGTACTGTGACTAACATCTGATGTGTCAGATATATTTTTGCTATCTTGTGCTACTAAAGATTTATTAGGTGAGGCTGAATAGCTCAAAAGTACAAATACCAAAAGCATGTAAAACAGATGTAATAAAACAGATTGTAGCTTTTTCATACTTCTTACTACTAAGTAAATAAATTTATTGCAGTTCAGAATAAAAGTATTTATCTTTATATGTTTTATCTGTATCTAAATATTTTTTAATCGTTTCAAAAGCTATGTGTAAATCATTTACAGCAAATTTTACACTATCATAACATTTAATAAATTGTTTGTTACTATCATAAACATAAACCTTTTTTCTTATTTTCGCTAAGGTTTCTTCAGACTTAGTTTTACCAAACATAGGATTATTAGAACCTTTTCTATCTTTATACATATGTGCAACAAATTCCTCGGACTTTTCTTTATTAAACATAGGATTTAAGGCACCTAATTTAGATTTACTCATTTTCTCTAAAGTAGCAGGAGTGTGGTATTTAGATCAGAAAGGGTTTAATTCACCTGAAAATAAAAGACTAAGTCTTTTCTTAGTCTTTTCAGATAAAGGTTTACCTTTACGAAACTCAGACATAAGTCTTTTAGATTCTTCTTAATGTTTGAAACCCATACTTGATCCAGCAATAGGATTTAAATTAAGAACAGGTAAATATAAATCAATATACTTTTGTTCTTTACTAATAATATCTTTCTTTATAGATATATCAGTATTACCTAAAATATATAAAATAACTACAGAAAAATTACCGTGTCCATATTTTAAGATAGAATTAGAAATATAACGATTATCAGCCAAACGAGAAGGGAAATAGTAAGTAGCCGAGTCTTTTTGCTAAATCCGTACCACTACCTACGTATTGTTTACCGTTTACGTTGTTATGAATAAGATAAATACCGCTTTTATTTATAAATTCTCTATAAATTATTTCTCTGTCATTTAAAAAATTATATACCGGAGAAACTGTAGAAGATTTTAAATCAGCTAAATTTATGTTGTTGGTTAAATTTAAGTTTATGTTCAATAGTCATTAAATTATGATTATTTACTGTTTTTTTAACAAAATCATCATCATCTGGATCTTGTTCAGGTCCAAAATTAGGGTTTTGTCCAGATTCAGAATTACTATTTATTTCTGAATTACTAGATTGATTTGAAGTTTCAGATGAAGCTTCATCACAAAAGCTTTTTAGATACATTTTATTATTATAACTGAGGTTATAATAATAAATAAAAAAAAAAACATATATGAGTCGGCAAGATGTAATTTAACATATCACTATGTTAGAGGACTATTTCTTCAACTTTTAAGTTGCAACACGTATAGTCTCTGAGGATCCCACTTAGGTTAAAAGATAGATATATTAACTCTTAGGTTTCCTGCTAATTGTCTATTATTGTCCGTAGTAACAAATAGAGTTTCTAGCATACAGTGTTGTGCAAATATGATTTATCAATCATAAAGGGCCTACATTAATATGACCTAAGAAATGTTGAGGGAAAAAAGTTAAATTACGTTTAAAAACCGGACTATGTCTTGACCATAAATATATGGCCTCTTTCGTGTAGTCTCTGAGGATCCTACTCATAATTACAATTATTTTGGTTTCCTGCTGATTATCTAGATATACTTAAGATTTTTAAACCATCTACTGATTAGTACTTAAGCCTTGTGAGAGTTCCCAGCATATAGAAAGATTGATAGGGGCTAATTTATTAATTTTGAGTTTCATTACGCGGTAAAGATTGTAATATTCAATTTTCGTCATTTATGGATGTATATTTATTTGTGTCTAAGTTCTTTTTAATTAATGTCCATCTTACTTTAAAATGTTGTCTAGCAGCATTTATAGAAGGGAATATTAATTCCTCATTCTTTTCATTATAACAAAAAACTAGCCGAAGGGCTGGGCTCAGCCTGAGGGAGGCCTCGCCTAGGGCTCCTCCTATACCATACTGAGGAGATAATTTACCTTTTAAACCTTTAAAGGCATTATCATTTTTTAAATAAAATTCCTTTATACCTTCGCTAATAGCATTTTTCGTCTCATCTGAAGTAGTATATCCAAACTTAGGATGATTCTCTTTTCTCAAAGTTTCCTTTAACTTATTTATGGTATCAATACTATGAGTAAATCCGAAAGAGCTTCCTGCAATCTTTAATATGTTATAACTTGGCTCGTAATGATCGATTCACTTTTGTTCTAACTTTACACATTCTATTGCGTCTTTTTCACAAAACTCCAAAATACCTAAAGAAAAGTTATTAAGTCCATATTTCTTCATTGCTCTTATGAGTATTGTTGTACCAATTTTATCAGAATTTGCGTAATAAAAATTACTAACCATTCTTTTAGATAAATTAATACTACTACCTACATACAAATCATTGGTTACGTCATTGATAAATAAGTATACTCCAGATTTGTTTTTTAGCTCTTTGTAAATTTTTTCTTTTACTTTCCTTAAGGTCTTTAAAATAGATGACAAAATTATTTGGTGAACTACCATTATTAGGACTCCCATTTGAAATATTTCTATTACATGCGTTTTCAGGGTTTTTTTGGTTATTTATCTGCGATAAATAACCAAAAAAAACCCGCTCAAAACCTCTTCCATTTAACCTAACCCCAGTGAATAAAACTCAGAAATGAGCTTTAGAGTAAAGTAAGTTATAATCTAATCCTAAAATTTTAGGTATTCAGAAATATCATCCACTAAATAAGGCAAATACAGCACCCATACTTAAAACGTAGTGAAAATGAGCTCTAAAGTCTTACACGTTTCGGAGTAAGCTGGACTATATCTTCATCCATAGATGTACTGTGTTGCGTGGTTTTCCACCTCAGCACAGCACCATACCATATAAAATATGGCAAATGGAGTTGCACGTATAGTCTCTTAGGAATCTACTAGATTCAGGTGTCTAATGCTCTGTTCAATTGGATACTTATCCTAATCCCATAATGATAAGTTTGCTGTGCTACCATTCCTTCGTTGGTAACAGAAAAGGGTATTAGAGTAGGGTAACAATAAAGAGAAAAGCCCTTATCTCTTTGGTTTCCTGCTGGTTGCCAAATCTCTTATATTTTCACTGTACTAATAGGGGTTAACCAGTATATTAGTTAATTTATTAGAACTAGTAATAAGAGCTCTAATGGGGTTCCAGCAAATAGTGCAATTCTTTTTCAAATTTCACAATATGAAAGTAGCAGCTCCTTTTTTTTAGTAAGGCTATAAGAAAAAATAAGTGTTATTCATCGTGATCAAACAATGGACTATTAGAAACTCTAAGTCCTTTATATAACTCTTTGTGTTTAATACGTAACTCTAAAGAATTAGTATTAATGTTTCGATTACCATCTAATACTTTTACACACTCTCTAAGGCTAGAGTAACGTTTGATGAAAGTAAGACCCCCTTCGGAGACTGAGTATGTATAAACTGGAATACTTGCAGTTCTACTTCTCAACTTTGGACGGAATTCCTTTAAACTCGTAAGTGTATTATCTGCACTAGGTATTAGGTCATACGAAAGATGGTATTCACCCAATCATAAAGTGTCCGTAGTGCAAAGTAATAATGTATTGGAACCACTTTGTTTAGAAAAGCGCATAAATGCATTAACACTGGGAAATGTTTTAAGGAGTACACTTTTATTTTTATCATATACATGTACTACTTTAACCTTCGTACTACTAGGTCTAATCTTGTCTCTAATAGTTTGCAACTGGTTTGCATCCAAGTCAGTTAATGATATGATATACTTATTTGCATATACGTAACCCGAATTTGCTGCTCGTCTAGCAGTATTTTTATGTACCCCTAATAATTCAGCTAATCTTTCGTAACCATAAACAATACTATTAAAGGTTAAGGTCGAACAATCATAAACAAAAATCGGAGTGCTTCTAGTAAGAGATCATAATAATCTTTGTTCCAAAGAGTGACTCTGGTTTCACGCAGCACCCTCTGGTCCCACTTTATCAGTTTGTAAACTGGCATTTTTACCAGGTTTATTATTTAAACCTGGGGCGGGACCCAAGCGCTATACGTCTTATGTTATAAACAAGAGTATATCTATCCAAAAAGTATTGCTCTAATAAAATATGGTCAGAATTAACAGATATAGTACTTCGGATAGGCGAATCACCTAACACAAGTATTTGTAGACTGAATTCTGACAACCCATGTTTTATAATTGCGGAAGAAATAGCGCTACCTCTGGTAGATTGAAACTTAACATAAGAGTTAGAGTAATAATTTGATAATCTCGATGATAAATTCATAGCGCTACCTATATATTGATTACCATTTATCTTATTGGTTCACAAATAAACGCCTCTTTTATGCACAAAAGATGTTCTAACTATACCTTCTGCAGGTTGAGCATTTAAGTATTCAGTATGTCCAGCAGGTAATATAGCAATAGGTAGCAATGAATAACATATATTTTCTACATGAGCAACTACGTAGTAGGTCAATTAAGTTGCTCATTTATTAACATACAACACTGCTCACGCAGTGGATCGGACTATAACTTATCTAATGATTTAACTTAATAAACTTTCGACTGTCACGTTTAGTCTCTACGGATCCTACTCGAGAATAAATTTATTCACTTTGGTTTCCACGGTATTACCTTACATGGGGAGACCCTTATATTTTCCTAACTTTTTTTTTGCATATATTATGATATATGCAAAAAAAAAGTAATTAAGAAAAACACATAAGGACAAACCCAAGAAAAACCCAAAATATAGAAATAAATAAATTATCTTTGGTTTCCACGGTATTATCTAGCACGTTCTTTCTTATTATCCGCCTTAAAATAATAAGTAAAGTATATATACGCCATATAATCGTCTTTATATATATTACTCCTAATATATTATCTACTTTAATTATTTAAACCCTCTTTAAGAAGTTTTATTTTATCAAACCCCTTTTGAGTTAAATGCGCTTTAGAACCAAGTAATAGAACAATTTCTCTAAAGATTAGATAATTTTTAAGCTTATTACCTTCCAATTTATGTGCATCAAAATGAGGCAATACCTTACTTATCAAGTCTGATTTTTTACTTATAGAAAATCGAGCGGTATTTCTACTTAATGCGATATTTGTAGAACCCACCCCTCCAAAAAAATTTTTGTATGCTTGATAATAAAGGAACTTCCCTTTTATGTAGCTCAATAATATAATAAGCAGTAATTTGATTAGTATTAGAAGAAATATTTACAGTGAAGCAACCGTCTCCTAACTTTTTGGTTCATATATTGTAATATATGAAAAAAAAGTAAGTAAACCCACTGACATAATTAGGATTTAATGGAATATTGGCAACATCCAAAACAGGTCTATCTATAGCTATTACAGAAGGGAAAAGAGCTTTTAATTTATCAGATAATCCATTATTAAGTACAGATTTTATGGATAATATTCTATTTAACCCTTTCTCTTGTAAATGTTGCTTACTTTGTAACAATTCTGCACATTCAGACCATAGATCATAATCTATTTTTTTCATACCATGTAAAGGGTACTGTTTAAAATGAGGAATTATAAAATTAACTATCTCGTTCAATCCTGTTATTTTTAATCTAGCATCTTTTCTAGTTGATGGAATAAAAATCGTACCAGCTTCTCCTTCTTTTTTTTTTCTTTTGCCATGTTTGTAGTGGATTTAAGCAAAAGAAAAAAAAAAGAGAAAAAAAGGATTTTAATTTATAGAGTAATTCTATATCTTTAATATGAAAAGATACTTCAAAAGACAGTTGTATTTGCCGTACTAGATTCTTACTGTTATTTGGATTTAATTTTATAAAAACAATAAAAGAACCTTCAGCATCTACTAATCCAGTTACTCAATGAGGATCTAATCCTCTTCCCTTTATTCCCTCACGGGGACCCTGTCTCGGAAGGGTCCCCGGGAGGGAAAGAGTTACTTTTTTTACCATCAGAATACGATCTAGTCTTTAATGCAGAATTGTAAAATAACCCCTTATTTTCTCTTGTTGTTAATATTTTATTCATATATATAATTACGACCATCATTATTAATAAAAATACCTCGTAGATATGTAGATAAAAGTAAGTAAAAATCTGTTTTATTAATAATGTTTTTAAATGGCCAATAGAGGCCTAGACTTCACCGTTAGCAAAATTAATAATTTTACCGAAAAACGTATGTAATTTTTCATGGTGACAAGACCACACGACACCTACTAAAGAACACAGTAAGCTCTAAATTTTTTTAAAGACTCTAACTTTTCTCCCAACAAAGGATAGTTAGTACAATGTGCCACTATTTTCGCTAATACCTCTTTCTTGTATACCTCTATAAAATAGAAGTTACCGTAAGGGTTACGAACTTTATTTGATATTTCAAAATACTGTTTTATAGCGTCTATTAAATAAACGTCGTCATTCTGTCCTATTGAGAAAGAATGTGCTTTCGTTTTACGAATAGAAAAACAACCTTCCGCTTCTATAAAACCAGATAATCAAGCTTTAAAATAAGTAGGTTGGGGGCCCCCCCTCTCAGCTGGGAGCCCGCCCCCCTTTTTTTTCAAAAAAGGGGGGCACCCCGCCGGTACATTAAAATTAGCGTTTATAATAGCAGATTGCTCTTTAAATTTAGTATCTCTTGTGGATAAGTATTTTTCTACCGAAGTTTCAGTTAAACATGTTTTTAAGAATGCAAGTTGACAGATTTTTTTTGAAGTTAAAGGAGGATAAGTATCAAAAATTTTGATAACTTCAATAATTTCTTCCTTTTTATTTACAACTCAGATAACATCACCCTGTTTACCGGTAATCCTAACAGTTCCACCTACTACTTTAGCAACCTCAACCAACATATTATAATTAGATTTAAGGTTAGATAATTTAATAACTAGTCTGTATTGTAGAGATTGTTTACGTCAATGGTTTACTTGAATACTTCCATCTCCGTCCATTAGCCCTACTCAAAACATTTTTATATATTCTTTATAGTTATTGTTATCAGATAAATCATTATAACTGCAATTATTATTATAACTAAGACTAGAATTTGACGGCGTACCCTCAAACCCTGTCTTGACCATAACAAATAAACTAGGTATTAGCATACTTAACTTAAAACCTCAAGTATCGTGGAAGGCAATATCAAGTGACGCATTCGCTAAAACTACACCTGACACAAAAAAAAATATTCATTAATCCACTAACCTTTCATAACTAAATATATACTCTTTATAAGTACCACCTACTTTAGCGTAATTTTTAATAGTACTATGTGATATATTTAATGCTCTTTGAGCATCCATTACACCTTCATATTTCCCAATAAAATTTTTATTTATATCATATACAAAGATTGCTTTTTTAATATGACTACTCTTATTAATTTCTTCTACTAATTTTTCACATTCTTTTGAACGTCAATGAGAAATTAAAGGTGTATCTGAAATATTATAAGGCATATTAACTAGGTACCATTCTCCTCTAAATATTGTATGTTCTTTTATTACATTAACCAATGTTGAAGAATTAGATTTAATTAATTTAGCTAAAGTTCTAACTGAAGGGAAAATAACGAATAACTCTTTAAATGAATTGTATACATAAACAGAGTAAGCTGATTTAGCTTCTATAATTCTTATCTTACTTTCCATAGAATGACTTTTGTTATAAAAAGGGTTATTTTCACCTGTTACAGCCCTTGCTATTAACCCTTTAGTTTTATCACTATGTGTTCTATTCTTAGCTAATTCAGAGAGTAACTTTTTGGTTTCTTCAGTATGTATATAACCTAAAGAAGAAAAACCTTGCTTTAAAACATTGTAATAAGGTATAATATTTGCGATATAAAAAGTTTCTCTAGAAGCTAAAAATTCGGCTTCAACATACTCTAATATTAAGAGAGAAAAATTGGAATAATCGTACTTAAGTAAAGATCTGGTAATAGGCATATTAGCATTTTGTTTACTTTTTAAAAAAGCCTTATTAAGATAATTTCTCATTCTGGAAGCTAAATTAATAGAACTACCAACGTACGAATGCCCATTTACCTTGTTAATTAAACAGTAAACACCGGATGTATCTCTTTGTTCTTTTAGTATATTAAGTCTATCTTCATGTAAGTTATTATAAACTTTTACAGCCTTTATATTTAGAAGATTATCTTGGTTCACTATCTTCTTATCCTGGTTATTACTGAAAGAAGAGTAAGATCGAGTTATGACTGTGTACCCTAACGAAGGTTGTGCGGTAACAGAGATTTGGGAATGAAAGATTAATGAACATTTTTTCATTTGGACTATATTTTCCCGGAATGAACTCCGAGTGCTACGTGTAGTCTCTGAGGAACCCAACAGATTATAGTGGCGAAACCGCCCCGAGTTAATAGGTTCTATATTAACATGGTTGTAAAATATCCGTTGGTTTCCTGCTGATTGTTCAAAATTATGCTTTATAACTGAGATTAAATAAAACTCTAGTATCATAATTGTCAGAAGTTCCCAGCATATAGTAGTCAACTCTAAAAATAGAGGGAGAGCTATCAGGTTGATATATAACCCTCCTATAGTGAACATGAATACAAAACCTAATGCAAAAAGTAATGATGGTATGAAATGTAAAGAACCACCATAACAAGTTGCTAATCAAGAGAATATTTTAATACCAGTAGGAACTGCAATAATTAAAGTTGCAGCTGTGAAATATGCTCTAGTATCAACATCAAGACCTACAGTATACATGTGGTGAGATCAAACTACAAATCCTAAAATACCAATAGAACACATGGCATAGACCATACCTAAATACTAACGAATGACATTTATTAAAATATCACTGTTTTGGACCATCTCTTTGCCAACGACTCTCTAGTTTAGTTATTTAGATACTAAACTATTTCACTGTATAAGATAATGTTTTCAAGCTTTGCCTAAAACTGAGTCAGGCGAAGCTTTATGTGCATGAAGGTTTCTAAGTTCATAAAATTTATTAACCATATGAATTCTCATAATTTTTTCAGATCTACAAGGATTAAATTTAAAATAATCATTAACTAAAGATAAAACTTCCTTTTTTTTAAAACAAGTTCATTTAAATGCTTCTTGTTTAACCATAGGATAAATTGTACCTCCGTATAATTCTACTAAAGGTTCAAGCAAAAATCTGTTTTTTTGAGAAGCAGTTATAAATACTTGACCAGAAGCATCATTTAAATATATACTTCCGTCCGTGTCAAAAAATCCTGATAATCAACCATTATAATATGTTAATGGTTTAGGGTCTTTTAATTTTATGTCATAACTTATACAAAATCTACCTAGCTGAAGTATTCTTGTGGGATTTTGTAATAAACCGTTAATTTTATTTATTAAATCAACTAAACCTTTTTTATGGTGTAATCTGTATCTTAAATAGTTATCACCACTAATAAGTTTAACTGATCCACCAAATTTTTGTTTTATTAAATATAGCATTTTTTTATCTCTAAGTTGCGTAGTTATTTCTAAACTAGCGTATCCTTTTTTGGATAATGAAAAACACCCATCCCCATCTATAACCCCTGCTAGTCATTCATAAAATCTTTCATCATCTTTTCCAGATGCTTTTTTATCATAAACTTTGGTAGATCTATTCTCCTTAGCACATATATCTTTTAAGGAATTTGTGTAAAAAAAGAGAGTTTTTAAACAATATAAAGAAGTCTTTTATATATATTGTAAATGTCGACAACAAACGTATGGCCTCTGAAATTCCTACTAACATGCATAACTCAAAAAATTCTTTTATTCCGAGTTGGAAGTCTTCACTTCGTGCTTTGGTTATCTGCGGATTGTCATACATTACTAAAATTTTTACTAATGAAACTCTATCCCGAAGGGATCCCCTTAGGGATACCTGAGGGCATCCCCTTTTTTTCGACGTAATTTCTATGAAATTACTAGAAAAAAAAATAAGGGGATAGTTTCATACAATGGGAGTATTTAGTAACATGAATTGTAAAAATTCTTTGATTTCCCTGCATATAGTTTGTTGCGTTAATAAAGTGGACTTTATTAAAGAGCTATTTTTTTTATAACCGAAAACGCTTTTGTTCGAGTTAGCTGAAATTGTAGTACTAATTATACCAAACCCAGGAATAATTAAAATGTAACAATATTTTGATTAAAGGAATAGCTGTGTATTATAACAGTCTTTTCTCATTAATACTCAAAAACTATTAGATTCTTGTTAGGACTTTATCTTAAGTTGTAGTATTTTCTTCATGACGATTTATTAAAGATTTAATTATTAGTATTTTGGATAGCCCTTTATCTGTTAAGTGTTGTTTGTCTTGTATTAATCTATATACCTTTCTTCATCTTAAATAGCTTATATGCTTTCTAGATTGTAAGTGGTAGTGATCAAAATATTTAATAACTTTTCTAGCTGAACCAAAAGTGGAAGAATTATATTCATAGGTATCTTGAGACTTCCTATATCCAATGTTTCCACCTAAGTATTCTTTTATTATATTTAACAATAAATCACTTTTTTGATCTATTTGAAAATTTAATCTTATTTCCGGTTTATTTCTGGTAATACGTCTAATAATTTTTATTTGAAAACTAGCATCCGCATCAGAAAAACCTGCTAATCAGTGGTTATCAAAATTTTTACTTGAATCTATAGTAAAATGAATATTTTGATCTGCATACTTAGTATGACTTAATACATTATTAACTACTTGGTTAAATCTGTGTTCTGTTCTTAATTTACCATTTATCAAGTTAATTATATTTAACATACCCTTTTCATTAGATACAATTAAAAGGTATGCGTTTTTGTCCTTTACTTTTCTTACATTACCGTAACCTAATCTTCCTTTCAAGTAATAGGCTAGAAATGCATCTGGAGAACTAAAAGTTATAACTAATTGTTGAGCTTTACTAAAATGACCATCCCCGTCTATTAATCCTGCTAGATAATAACCTAATTGTTCATTATTTAGAGGCTTCAAATGTTTAGGAACGTGATCTGATACACGTTTAACATTTTCTGAATTTACTACAACTCCGTCGCGTAAAGCCTCTGAGGTTCCATTTTTTATATATAAAATGTTACCGGCTGATTTCCTTCACTGTTCTAACTTTTTTACTGTGCCATATAAGGAGGAGTATTTAGAACTATATAACGAAGGGGTCCCAGCATACAGCAACGTTAAGAGGCCTACATTCGTAACCTCTGGATGACCAAAAAATCCATTTCTTCAAATTTAACTTATCTTTTAAAAAGTCTCTTATTAAATCCAGGTACCGGTAGTCTAAACTCCGGGCTTGTGTATCATACATCTATGATAGAAGAAACCGACTGTACATTAAGCATCATTTCAGATACCCACCAGTGAACCAGTCTGTAGCGATCACTTAAATAACCGACGGTCTTTAAATGAGAAACTTATTGACCGTAATAGCACTAGCATCGCTAATATATTTATTACTTTTCCTTGTATTTATAAAATACATTTAAAGTTTTATATAAAACAATATAACCTTTAAACTTAAGAGTTGCAAGTAATACTTATATATATTAACTAAGTATAAGGTATATTCTTATAAGAATATTCACTATTTCAGATCTTATATCTTTTTACATCTGTCTTTATAGTTTCATAACTTGCACGTTAAACCTTTACTTTTTTTCCCTAGTATTTTAAATTTGTATTATTTTATTTATTTATCATCTTAGTTCTTTCAATCATTTCTCGTCTTTTTGACTCATCTAAATGATATTTATTAACAAGATCATTATGAATATCTTTTCATAATTTATAGGATAAAAACTTTTTAGTATATAATGTATATTTATCAAAATAAGAAAAGACATTTTTACAATTGTTTACTCCACCTAATCTAAATTCATAAGTATTCTCTTCTGAATGTTTAGAAACAATCCCATTTTTAAATAATACACTTAAATGCTCTAATACTGTTAGATTTATTTCTCACTTTTGAGAAATATTAAAGTTGAAACTAAATCCTCTTTTTTCACCAATTGAACAAGTAAAGCAACCTTCTCCGTCAGTAAATCCTGCAAACCATGCATCGTTTAAAGTAGGTAGAATGGGTCTATTATTCATTACTATAGGTTCTAATAGTATTCTACCTTTAGTAACTCATTTATTAAACCCTTTAACGAAAAGATCAAATGTTTCTTGTCTTTTTGGTAAAACAATATTACCATTAAATAAACTAATTATAATGTCTATTTCTTTCTTATTTTGTGTTACATATCTACTAGTTATAGCCGATTGAGGAATAACTTTACCAAATCCAAGAATTTCTTGTATAAATTCTAAAATTTGTTTATCAATTGTAGCTTGTGTAATAACAAATGCCAAATCTCCTCTATTGTTTACTATAAAAGAACCTTCTCCTTCAGTGAAACCTACTAATCAAGTTAAAAAGTTTTCTGAAGGAATTTTATTATTTGGCAAATGAGTATTGTATTTCTCATAAAATGCAATAAAACAAAAACAACTATTAAATGATACAGCACTATCTTGAAAATATAATCCTAAAGCTCTAGGTGCATCACAACTAATAGTGCAACCACAAACACAATTGCAACCACAAACACAATTGCAACCACAAACACAATTGCAATCACAAACACAATTGCAATCACAAACACAACAGTAGACTAATCCTACACTTAGTAACAAGATAAAAAAGTATAGTATTCCAGATGAATAATGATTAGCTGCAAAATTAAAGAATCTATCATATAGAACAGCAGAGTTTTTAGCTCTACGTATCATAAGTAATAATCTAATTAAAAAGTATAGAACTGAAAATAACATACTAATAGTTAACATAATATGTTCACTTAATATATTAATTAACATAGTATAAATCTCTATAATGAAAGGTGTACTAATAATAACTAAAGCAGATAAGACTAAAGGCATTATTGCACTGAAGAATGGTCTTAAATTCATTATCATACTTCTAACAAATGAAGACACTGTTAAACGACTAGTAGTTATAAAAACACCTACACTTTGGGGATTAAGTAAGGATTGAATAGATATTGAACCTGAGGGTCTCTGTTGTATTTGCGGCTGTGTTTGCGGCTGTGTTTGCGGCTGTGTTTGCGGTTGAATAGGTAGCTGTGTTCTTGTTTGCCTTATTTCTTCTTCAAGAGAATAAATCTTTCTCTCTATAGGATAACTATAATAATGCGTTGTTTTTCTCAAATCCTTGTTACAATCCAGCTCCGCCTGTAAATGAGTTAACTGTTCACTTATAGTCATCGAATTTTTATAGGTACGCCAACCAACATATATACCCCTCCGCTCAGTAGGTTTATTTCAATCTGGGTATGGACTTGAACTCTGTAATAGTAAATTAACTGCGGGAAGTTTAGGGTTTTGTAGTTTAAAGTTTGGAAAAATAAAAATAAAGAATAATATCAAATACTCTTCAAATACTAAGTTAGAGAAAAGATGTTGGTATAATATAGGATCACCACCACCTGCTACCTCGAAAAATGATGTATTAAAGTTTCGGTCAGTCAATATCATTGTTATTCCCATTATTATAGGGCAAACTGGCGACACTTATTAATAATACTATACTGGTTGAAAAGAGTTTGAGTATTTTATCAAATACTAAATGATGTATTCATACTCTTAATATTATGTATTTAGCGAGATAAGATTCATTCAAGATGAGCTCAAGAGAAATGAGTTCTGTTATTATTCATGTTTGCTTTAATATTTCGTATTTTTTCAAATTGTATTGGATCTTTGTGTAATTTATTTGTATATAAATTATATACAGTTTCCCAATCTTTAAAATCTAAATATTTTGAACTTAATAAAAAATAAGAATTTACATAGTCAATTAAAATCTTATTGCTATCACGGTTAGAAGTATTAATAACAAACTGATGAAATTTTCCAGAAAACACTCTATTATTTAATTTTGCTTTTAAAAACTTTGCGATGTTTAACATTACTTTTTCTAAGCTCTCTCCACTTTTATCTGTATTACGTTGACCTAAATAAAATTGGATGGCTAAGTATGTATTAGGATTTAAGGTAAATCCCTTTATAGCAAAATGTCCATCCGCATCTATAAAACCAGCCAACCAAGCATTACTGCATAAAGGGCTAGAATCTATAGGAAGTTTTATAATATTATCTCCTTTAGCATTCAAAAAATCTATCATTTGATATAAAGAATTCATCTTTGGTGTTCTAAGTTTTCCATTAATTGAATTAATTATTTTAGTAACAGATTTTTTATCTTGAATTAATCATCTAGTAATATTTTTAGTGGGGTGCTCGTATAGTCTTCCACCAAATAGAGATTGTAAGAATTCTGCTGAAGGTCTATCCTTCTTATTAAAAACTACTTCTATAGCAGCAACTCTGGCTGTACCAGAAGGTGTTGTAAGTTTCTTAGGTGTATTAAAATGACCATCACCCTCAATTAATCCCGCTAAATAATATAATATAGAATCAGATTCCGTTTTTTGCGATGCCGATCCCTTTTTATAATGTCTTTTAACCAAAAGAACATTAGAACATAGTACTGATAACGCTTCTGAATTAAAAGTATTTTCAACCAAGTATGTTATAAAATTAATAAGAACCATTATAATTCCCGTTAAATTTGTTGACCTACTGGATGAAATCCCATAGCTTAAAGTGTTGTTCTTTAAGCTTAAAAAGTTATTAAAACTTAGTGTAGGTACGCAAACACTCTCGTGCTTGATCGGACCATATCTTATATTTTTAAGTTGTAGAAGTTTTGTAAATGATCTCAAGTAAAATTTGTTCTGAAATTGTTCATACCTGATTTGATCTTTACTATTTTTTCCTTTCCTTCATCTGTATTATGCTCCTTTCTATCAAACATGTCTACTACTTCCATTCAATCTAATGAATCTAAATGTTTAGTTCCAAATAGAGGAAATTGTAAAAGATAATTTTTAGCATTAATATTACCTTTAAGGTTAGTAGTTCTAACTCTATACTCAGGTTTTGGTTCGATCCGATCTGATTTTTTTTACTTCTGTTTCTAAAAACTCAGCAATATGACTTAAGAAATCCAAATTATCATATCCTTTGTGATCTTCTCGTCTTTGAGATATTTCTAGAGTGAGAGAAGTAGTCCCTCCAACCACCAACACTTAACTGTTTACTAATTATTAATATCTTTACTAAATAAAAACCATTTTTTATTTAATGGTTTATTTTTATCTACATATCTAGATAGATTTCGCTCAACTACAATTTAAATAGTTAGCCGCATCAGAATAATTGTCAAAAGACTTAAATAATATTTTAAGGCTATCAGAAAGAGGATCATTTACAAAAATAAATAGTTTTTTACTATTTGTTAAACCTATCTTTAATTTAGTTTCTTCCAATCTGGCCTTTCCTTTCTTTATCGCACTCATCTTTAATATAGTTTCTTCAGAATGAAACTTTCCAAACATGGGATTATTTTCATTTCCTTTAGCTTTTTTGAATTTAACTATCGTAGAACTTGAATGCTGAAAACCTAATAAAGACCCTGCTGTTTTTAAAATGTTGTATTCAGGTAAGATATTATCTATATAATGTTGTTCTCGTTCTATAATAAGTTTTTTAGCCTCGTCTTTTGGTAAATTTACTATTTCCGTATATTCAAGTATAGTTAAAGAAAATGCTGAAAAACCGTAACTTAGAAGAGCATTATATATTTTACTTGTTTTATGCTTATTAATATTTTTAGAAAAATAATCGAGACAATCGTCTAGATAAATTTACAGAAGAGCCTATGTATTTCTTGGAAGACTCTCTGTGTGTCCAAAGATAAATACCTGCTTTATTCTTATTATCAGCTAAAATTAGATCTTTATATTCTTCAGCATTATTATAAACAACTGATGAAACAATCATATTATTGTTATTAAGTTTTAAATCGTTAATATTCTTAATCTTAACTAAATTAGGAACCCGAAGGATACCCACAGCCTTAGCGGCCGAGGTATTAGTTTTTGAACTCGTAGAATATTTTCTAGAAGAATTAATATTTTTATTAATATTTAAAATTTTATTTTAAAAGGCTCCTTTTACCGAAGGTTTCAGTTGTTGGGTAAATTTCACTGAGGAGGTAGACAAAGTGCTCGACAACGAATTATTTAAACTATAAAAATTTTGTAAATGATCCCATATAAATATTGTTCTATTATGACCCATTCTTTTTTTAATTAAATTTATTAAATCACCATCAGAAGTAATAGATTCCTCATTAAAGGTAGAGAGATCTAAATTATCCAGGTCGCACTCTAATTTATTGATTTTTAACTTTTTAAATATTTCTAGGGCTAATACAAAATCATTATAATCTAAAAATTTACTTGAAAATAAAGGATATGTATTTAAATAATTAATTAATTTTTCATTACTTCTAATATTTTGTGTTTTAAGGGTAAACTTTTCAAAATTTTTAAACTTTTCTTGTTTAAGACTATCTTCAGGAATTTCTAAAAATTGCGCTATTTGTAGCATAAAAGATTTTACGCCTTTAATCGAATCAAACTCACCCCTTGGTATCCTTCCTTGTCAGCAGGGGAAGAAAATAAACGATATTTCTAATTTACATTCTAATTTAGGATATTTACCTGAAAGAGTAGTTCTTACTTGAAAAGAAGCGTCTGCTTCTATAAACCCTTACAGTCATGGATTGGAATCTAAAGACTCTTTAGATACAGGATGTTTTTCAATACTGGTTCCTTTAGTATTATTTAAAAAAATCGATATATGCATTAAGACTATGTATTTTAGGTGTTCTCATATTTCTATTTATTAATGAAATAACGAATAATATACCTGAATAGCTATTTATGGTTAATATATAAGCATCTACCCCTTTCTTTCTAGATAATGAACCTACACCTAACTCTTTTTGAACAAGTAGAGCTAAAGGTAAATCTTTTAAATGAAAAACTATTTGTATAGCGGGGTAATTTAACTTACCTTTAGGGTTTCTTAAAGTTTTTGGTGTTATTATTGTACCATCACCTTCAATAAGCCCAGTTAAATAAGAACTAAAAAGGGATTTATTTAAATTTTTACTATTGTTATCAGTATGAATGCATCTAGCAGTTGTGCATAAAGGAAAGGTCAAAAGTTCCAAGCTACAGCAAAAATATTTTGGCGTGTGGTCTCTGAGGTTCTTAGATAGATTGTAACTATCTAATTACCTTCTGATTGAGTTAATCTTTATATAACTTGTCCCAGAATATAGCCAAATTTAAAGCGAGCAGAATATACTATTAATACCCTAGCGCTAATCGGCTTTACTTAAATTGTCTTTAAAGACTAAGCGACTAGATATCTAGTCGCTTATTTCCTTGTTCTGTAAATATAAAATACCAAAGATTAAAACTTATTCTATTTACTGTTTATTTTTAAAAGAACCTCTTAATTTATATTGAAAATGTGGTATTATATACGGTTCTATCGAAAGTTATTAACTTATTTCAAGAATCCGCTTTAATATACAACAAGTAAGGTGTTATTGTCATATCTTTTCGAGTATGTATTGAACAATTTAAATTAAATTTATTCTTTAATACCTTAACTAATAACTCAACTTCTGACAAAGTAAAGGAATTAGTATTAAAAACAAAACCTGAACGATAAGGACTCCCATCATCCATTGCTCAGTAAGCAAGAGATCTAGCGGTTAACAATTCTTCTATATTAGAAGGTATTACTTTCTTTTTATTTTTGTAAAATAAGTCATAGTAGTAATTAAATGCCTCGTAAGTCAATGTATCAAAAAATATTGATTTTGGGGTTTTATCTTTAAGTTTTGCATCTTTAATTTGGGGAGTCGTTTTACAAAATTCTTGAAAAATTGTATAAAGATGAATAATATAAGGTTCATTTTTAATGCTTTGTTTGAAATGTAAAGAAGTATTTTTAGATCTTTTCCTAATATAAAGATCACCTAAAGCCGACCCTATTAATACTTCTTTTAATTCATTAGGTATTTGTTCTAAAGTTACAGTTTTAGATTTTTTATTTAAGGAAAGGGGAATAGGGCTAGAGCTAATAAAAATATACTAAACCAACCCGCTAGGACAGGTAATGATAATAATAATAAAACAGCTGTTATAACAACTGCTCAAGCAAATAATATTAATTTCGATCTACAAAAAGTAAACAAACATTAACCAAAAAAGACTTGTATTCTAAACAGAATACTAAGTCCATTAGACAAGCTGTTTATCTAAATGTAGTAACTTTAATCTGGGGCTATTCTTACCTCCCGTGAATACATAAAAAGGGTTGTCTATCTTTTTACTCTTAAAGAGTTCAGATATAATCCCTTATATATAATAATTCTATACTACTTACTGCAATTCCCTTTTAAAATTCATTCTTGATCTAATTAACAGAATTTTATCTAAACCCTTTTTATTTAGATGAGCTTTAGATTTAATAAGGGCAGATGCTTCTTTAAAGTCCTCAAAATCTTTAGCTTTTGCACCTTGTATGGAATATTCCTCAAAAAAAGGTATAATATTTTCTACAATATCAGAAAATTTTGACACAGTAAATCTAGCCATGCTAGACTTTTCTGCAACAGAGAAAGAACCACCTCCGAAAAATTGTACAAAGCTTTCAATTAAATAGGCATCACGTATATTTTGAACTATAATGAATTGTAAACCAACGCTTATACCTGATTTATGTGTCTTAGACTTGCTTTTTTGGATATAAAAACATCCTTCACCTGTGACAAATCCAGCCACTCAGTGCTTAAGTTCTGATTTATTTCAATCCAAATTCGTTTTAGGTGTAATAGGTCTGGGCACAGAAGTAATACCAGGGAAAGCTACCTTTAATCTTTCAGGTAAACCTTTATTAAGGGAAGCTCTAACACTAATAAGCTTTTTGAGACCAGCCTCAGTAAGATGCTCTTTACTCTTTACAATCTCAAATGCTTGTTTAAATAATAAAAAATCCGCATACTTTTGAGTCTTTAGCGGATAGTTATTAAAATGTTCTATTACACAAGCTAAGTCACTTAGTTTTATAACTTGATATGTAGCTGAATCTTTATTTAGCGTTACATTACCTACACCAAAGAAACGTTGAATTAAATATAAAAGATCTATTTCCTTAGAATGTAAATGAATAGAAAAAACTAATTTAACACTTCAACCTAAAGTATGCTTAGGATTTTTACTAATCATCAGAGAAAAGCAAGACTCTCCATCACAGAAACCAGTTACAAAATTTGGATTTAAACCATTAGAACTAGTAGTATATTTCGTTATTCATATATATAACTTTAAAAACTTTAAGTGTATATAAATCCAGGAGTACTACATCTACACTAATTAAATCTCCAGTTTTTACTTTATAGTAAGTATGTGTATTAAGACCTTAAAAATAATGTAGATGATTTTGCTCCAGAACCGGCTTTCCCGGCGACTAGAGTACACCTTACAGTATGGAAGACAATACTGAAGAACCGTCTACTCGTTGCTCTTTTACAGATAAGTAAGCCTTATCTGACTTAGATCCGCGATAACCCATTTCTCTCGCTCGATCATCTCTAATGATGTTACTATACCCCCAGACATTAATGGGGCCACTTTATAAGTTTCCTTATGAAGCTTAGTTATTAGAGCTTTAGGGCTTCCCCGGAGTTTGACTCTTTAAGCACAAATTAATAATTTTTATGCAATCTTATTCCAGGACTTCTCATATTAAATGTAGTTGTCATGACTAAAAATAGTTAAAATAGTAACTATTTGTGGACTATATCTTAAGCGTATTAAAATACGGTTTTTAACGTGTAGTCTCTGAGGAACCTAATCATAATTAAAATTACTTTTGTTTCCTGCTGATTAAGCATAGCTTACAAGATTTTTACTATTAAGTACTTATAAACACTGAGCTGTTCCAGCATACAGTTAAAAATTTTATATGAATCCCATTACAATGTATTTTCTTTCACATATTCACATAAATATCCTTTATATGCTTTACCTAAATCAATGTGTTTAACTAATGTTACTTGAGAAGCAGATAAACCTTTGTTATGTAAATATTCCACACATTTACCTAAACTAGGTAACACAATAGTGTTTTCTAAATTATCCACACATGTTAATTTAACAGGTTTAGCCCACCTACCCTCCCTCGTCTATGAGAGTTATAAAAACAAGACCAAAGACTTATCTATAACCAATTACTATCTACAAACCTGTTTATTTTAAAAAAGGTCGAAAAAATGGATTTAATAATTATAATAGTTGCCTTTAATAATAACTTTAGTATTTGGCTCTTATAATATATGTATTTTCAAGACATTCTCCTGAAAGCATGTATTTTTTCAATTTAGACCCGTATATACCTAACTCTTTGCTAGCTGCATGAATAGTTGAATATTCTTTCATTTCACTAGTTTTAATGTTTTCCACTATAATAGAAGAATACCCTGGCTTATTAGATGTTTTAACAATGTTTTTGTTGTCGAGTGGAGATACTTCTTTTTTTTCTCCTTCTCCTAATATATAATATGTGTTTTTTAATAATTTACCAGAGATAACATAATTTTTAATTGTTGCTCGATCCACACCTATTGCAATAGCAGCATGGGAAATAGTATTATAGTGTAGATTTTCTCCTGTTTTAATATTCTTTATTAAAATTTTTGTTCCAACAGGATTGTTTTTCCGGGATGTTGATATTTTTTGCATAGTTTCCACCGAGTGAGTATGACCTAATTTAGCCTCACTCATTTTGGCTCGAGTTTCAATACTATGTTTTTTTCATACACGGTGTTTTAATCTTTAAGTTTGGCTATAGTCGTTTTACTAAGTTTTCTTCCTGTTAATGCGGCTTTAATCTTTGCACGTGTTTCTTCGAAATGTTTATTACGTTTCCGAAGTAGTGCAGCTTCTCTAATTAAAAACCGAGTTTTTACACTATGTTTAGAACCCAGTTTAGCAGATCTAATTTTGATTAAGCTAGCTTTTGTGTGTCTGTATCCTAGTAGTGAACCCCCTACACTTATATATTAAGGGGTTAGTTTTTCTATGTAGTAAGTTTCTCTTTCGTATAAAACAGAAACATCACAATATTCTACTATATCTAATCTAAAGCATTTAATTCCATATTTTAATATAGATAGATATATCAACATTATAGATCTTTTTAAAACACATGTGTGTATTTGAATAATAACAACTTAATCTACGTTTTAAATCTACACTAGAGCCTCTATAAGCATTTACCATTTAAGGTGTTTGTTATAAGATATATACCGCATTTTCCCCCCTTTATTTTCATGAAATAATTGCTTTTTACATGTTAACATAGATTCATAAAGGCGTCTACTAAATTTTACATTTTTGCAGTTATTTTCAGCGGATTTAGCTTGATAAAGGGCAGATGTGAAAAACTAAGGGTCTGACCTAAAAAAATTTAAACTATTGAATTTAGATTTATTAAAATCCATTTTTTTTCTAGAATCAGATAGAATATTATTATATTCATCTCTCTCAGAATTACTGAGTATACTACTTATTTTTTCTGTGGTATAACTAGTTGTTAATGATTTAAAACTCTTTTGTTTATTTTTGAATAGATTTAACATTTATTAATTTAATGAATTATTGGTATAAAATAAGGGTAATGAAAAAGATAATTCGAGGAAAAGTAGTCGAAACTATTCGAGAGATTTATTTTTATTGTATTTAACTCTGTCCTTTTCCAGCATTAAAGCTAAATCTAAATCAGACATATCTTTAACTTTAGCAGTTAACACCGGTTCACTATAAAAAAGATACTTACCTAAATAAAAAGTACCGTTTTTTAAATGTTTAGAGAATGTAATATGATGAACATTTAATTTTCTAATGAAATCTACTTGTTTTGTTGAAAAAAAATATAATATACTCATATCTCTGTTATACATATATAAACTCTTTGAGGTTGACCCGGTAGGGTTATTTGCTACTCTTATGGTATTTAATGTGAAACTAGAGTGTAACAAATAATATTGTTCTAATGCAATTTCTGACCCTTTAATTATGGTAAAAAGGAAAAACTTGTAAAGAGAAATTTTTCAATCCTTCTTTATGTAATAAAGGGATTAATAAACCACTCTTTCTATGAGACAAA
Source organism: Alternaria brassicae (assembly GCA_004936725.1). Taxonomy (NCBI): domain Eukaryota; kingdom Fungi; phylum Ascomycota; class Dothideomycetes; order Pleosporales; family Pleosporaceae; genus Alternaria; species Alternaria brassicae. The sequence goes on along the minus strand of SMOM01000012.1, from coordinate 69,596 downwards.
TTAATATAGCCATTTAATCTAAAAGCCAGCTGTGATGATGAACCTCTATATTTTCTACCTGTAGTAGTATGTGTAAAGATATATATACCAGGTATTCTTTGTTTACTATTAGGTAAACCAAGTTTATCTTTAAGAACATCCTTAGTTATACTTTTTTGATCTAAATTAGTTAAAGTAAAACTTGCAGTATCAATTAAAGATTTTAATTCTTGTTCTGTAATTTTAATATTACAGTAAGCTAAAATTTCATAAATTTTTTCAGCAGTCACAATTCCACCACTATTAATTTGCTCCACAGCTATTACATGTGCATGTTTATTAGGACCAGATCTACCCAATATCTCTTTTCAACGATTATCCAATTTAGGTTTATCATTGTTTTAAGGAGAATCCTTTTTTTTAGAGTTATTGCCTTTCCCATTGTTATCCTCACCATAATTATTGTCTTTTTCAGAGTTGTTTTTAAACATATATTTTGGTTTATTGCTACTAAAGTAACATTTATTAACTGTTAATTGAAAGCTTGTTGAATATCTTAAATATGTAAGAAATACATCTAATCCTAAATTCATAGCTCCTAGTAGAGAGCTTATACCAGAAAGATGTAATCCAAAGATAGCTAAGTCCACACTTGGACCACTATGACTTTGTATACCTGATAGCATGGCGATCAAATTTCTCTTACAAGTTCTTGTTCAAAGATTGTTTTACAAAAATAATTTAATAACCAAAGGTGTTAAACCTTAAGGTGGCTAATAAAAAAAAGCTGAGTTAGATAAGAAACCTATAATTAGCATTTCATTTTTAGCCCGTTACGTAGATCTCCCTTTATTCATACCAGACTTTATTTCTCGTATCTGTTCTAACCCTTTAGGAGTAAGATGATCCTTGGCTTTAATTATTTCTGCGGCTTTACACCAATCTTTGAAGTCTGCAGATTTTTTACCTACAATATTATGTAGATTAAAAAATGGGATGATTTTTCCATAATTATCTGCAAACTTATACACCAACAAATTCACATAAGGACCTCTTGGATCTTTTTGTAATATACCACACCCAAAGTATGAAATTAAACTTTTCATTAGGATCTCATCACGAGAGTGCTGAGTGATTTGAAATACTAATATAACTTTAAATCTGGCTTTATTAGTTAAAGATTTGGTTAACGTAATCTTGAAACACCCTTCTCCTGATGTAAACCCACTTATTCATTGTTCAGGAAGAATTTCTGGAATTTCCACTAATGGTCTCTCTACAGGGTTTAACACAGGAAAATCTGCTTTTAGTTCATCTGTTAAACCATTATTTAAGGAAGCTTTAATGGATGCAATTTTTTGAAGCCCTTTCGTGGTTAAATGTTCCTTACCTTCCATCAACTCAACAACAGATCTAAAGAGAAGATAATCTGCTAGCTTTTTAGTTATTAAAGGGTATTTATCAAAGTGAGGTAATACTACTTTCATAATTAGTTCTAGAGACTCGATTTTGAACTTATAGGTAGAATTTTTATCCTTTCATATATTTCCTCCACCAAAATAATTTTTAAGTGCTTGCAAAATAAGATAATCTTTTTTGTCAAGAGTGATAGAAAACAAAGCTACTACCATTCAACCAGTCTTATATCTAGGGCTTTTTCTAATTCTAATCATGAAAGAACCTTCAGCATCTGTGAACCCTGTAACAAACAAAGGGTTAAGATCGCAAGATTGTCCAGGTATCGTGATGGAAGAATAGTGGCGTATATTAAGAACTTGGTTAGAAGGGATTTTGACTTGATAGTTTGTTTCGAAACCCATTAGAGTACATCTTAAGTGCATAAAATTAGTGCACCAACGGCCGTATACTCGTTGCTCTTTTACAGTAATATTTGGTAATATAACTGACTTAGATCCGCGATAGCCCACACTCTTTTCAGAAGCCTTCTGACTTGTTACCATACATGAGTGATTAGTTCATCCACTTACAGCCTTTCGGCTATAGCTTGGTACCAGAAGTTCTAGGGTTTCCCCGGAGTTTGGCCGTTCTTCCCACATTCATGATGACCCAGATCAATCGGCAGGAGGGTAAAGAGTTCACCCAGTACCTACTCCATTTTCTATACCACCTGCGAACAGGAATAGTACAATACTAGGAATTAATAATAGGTAACTAATATTATTAAGTCTAGGGAATCCCATATCAGGTCCTCCTAGTCCTAATGGTAATAAAAAATTACCAAATCCTCCAATTAAAGCTGGCATACGCTTTTTCACTAATTCTCATTAATGCGCGGACTATATCTTTACCTTTAAATAATTAATATTTACTAAGGTATTCACGTGTAGTCTCTGAAGATCCTACTTCATAAAAGCGTTTAATGCTACAATGAGCTTTCTGCTACAATGAGCCCAATTATGTTTGGTTTCTGGCTGATTGCCTAATTCTTTGAAATGTTACTGTATTATGCCGCTTTTATCTCAAATAAAGTCTGCATTACTAGTTCCAAAGACTCTTAAGGTATTCCAGCAAACAGTGAATGTAAAGTAAGATGTTTCCATCTTACCCGGCCATGCCATTTATATATTAAATTTTATAAGTAAATTTTCATTTACCTCGATAATAACCTGATTTCTCACCTTTTAAGTATTCTCTAATAACTTGACGGTCACCTTTTAAATGTTTAGCTAAACTATTTAAAGAGTTGAATTCTAGATTTTTTTTAGGCTCGTCTTTAAACTCTGCTAAGATAGATTTAGCTGCTGGGTGTTTAACGTCATATACATTTCGTTTATCTGATACTAAACTTTGCATTTTATCTAAATCAAGTAAATTATCCCCAGGAGATTCTTCTATTAAATCTAAAGAATAAAAGAAAGTATCTAGATATATATTACCTAAATTTAAACAATCATTTAAAGTATTATGATGCATATTTATCAAACTATATACTTGTTGTTTTGAGTCAAACATATACAACAAAGTAAGATCTTTAACATCATACATATATACTGGAGTACCTCTTTGTTTACGAAGCTTTTCACGCATTTCTTGACTCATTGGTTCATGATATCCAGAACTACTCGCTACTAGATCTACATTAAGATTTGGTTTTAAACTATCAATAAAATGTTGTTCAAGTTCCACTACCTCCTCTAAACTAGAAGTATCCTTCATTATATATATAGTTAACTTAATATTACTAAAACCATATTTATTTAAAAAACGTAAAACTCTTCGCGCTTTAGTATTAAGTATAGATGGCATAAAATAAGAACTTATTCTATTATATAAATTAATGGAATGTCCTACATACATATCTTTTCCGTCCAAAGTTTCGCGTATTTATTGTTTAATCGGTGTGCATCAAGTATTAAAGAATAACCTTTACGGTGGTTATATCAAGGCAATAACAAAAAGATATATATATAAAAAAAAATACACTTTTACTGTTTGGATCCCTATGGCAATAAGCTAGTAACATTAAACTTTTATTTAGTAATTTCCTGCTAGTTGTCTAATCTTTTAAGATGTTACTGTATTCTGCCGCTTTTCGTTTACCAATAGGTTCCGAAAGTCTGCAGTACTAGTTTTAAAAGCTCTAAAGAGGTCCTAGCACATAGTGGAAAGAAAGTAAGGTATTTTTTACCTTACCCGGCCATGCCTTATTTACATTAAATTTGATCCATTCTTTTTAATGGAAGATAACAACAACGAATAAAAAGTAAAATAACAACAAACATATAAAATTGCTAAATCGGAAATAAGAAAAGCTTTATATAATACAGTTTATTTTATATAAGCCTTTATACAGCTTTCCGCTTTTAATATAATTTCTAATTGTGCTGTGGTTAGTATTAAGCGAAATAGCTGCTTTTCTTATAGACTCATACACAGTGTTTGTATTTTCTACAATATTGGTTATTTCGATTTTGTGGCCTTTTGATAAATTATAATTAGTTAATCTTTGACTTAACTTAGCTTTGGTTTCCTCTTAATGAATAAAATTTCTCATTTTTGCTCTCGCATCTGCTGAATGTATACTATTTGTCCTGGCTTTTTTTACAGCAGCTTTGTGATCATCTGAAAGAATACGAGTTAAAACAATATCAAGATGTTCTTTGGACAACTTTCTATTTCTCATTTTAGCTAAACTCTCTTCAGTGTGTTTATAACCTAAAGGTGATCCAGCTATTTTTAAAATATTATATTCTGGCTTTAAAAGATCTATGTAGTACTGTTCTCTTTCTAGTATTATAAGTCTATCTGCCTCGCAATATTCCAGGATTTCTAGTTTAAAGTTTGAATGACCATACTTAACCAATGCCCTAGAAATACTACTAGCAGATTTCTTTCTATTTAGATAACTAACACTGTAGTATTGTTTAAGTCTGTAACCTAAATTTGCACTACTACCTACATAGCTTTTCCCGTTGACTAAATTAATTCAACGATAAACACCAGATTTATTATTATTGTTATTAAGAATCACTTTTCTTTCACTTAGTGGATCAGCATAAGTAATTAAAGCAATAGCGGACAAGACAGTATACGCGTCAAACATAGAACTTGAAAATTTTATTAAACCATCGGATAAGAAGATTAAATCAGCAACTAAAAAAACAAAAAGGATACCTTTTTGTTTTTTAGTTACTTTAAGTATAATATCCCTATTATTAAAAGGATCATCTACTAATACTTTAACATAATTGTGTTTTTTATTACTACCATTTTCGGGTTGGTTGCCCTCATTATAAAGGGTTTTATCCTCAACATTGTTACCGTCATTGTTGTTGTTAGATTCACTTAAAGGTGAACTGTTATTATCACTATTTACCTTGTTAAAAAAAAGTAATAGGTTGCAATTTTAATATAAAATATTTATTGACCATAAAGAAAATCATTATAATAGCATGAGCAGTAATAATACTGTTATACAATTGGTTATCAGCAATATACTGAACACCAGGTCCTGACAGCTCTAATCTGATTAAAACAGAAAAAGCAGTTCCAATTAAACCTGCAAATAGTGCATATATTAAATATAATACACCAATATCTTTAGCATTTGAAGATAAGAACCATCTTTCAAATCACATGGTAATTCCTGATGTTTTTATATTTAGATTATTGTATTCATTCTTTTTAGATAATATAACGTTCCTAGCAGATAAGCTACTAATAGAAGGGGAACAAGGGGTCATATACATCTAAAAAGATAAGTGTAGGTATATATTTATATTCATATAAATATATTGCTAAAAAAGTTCATTTTACTACACTTTTAAGTTATAGTAAAAAAATTACACAGTATAAAAGGTTTCTTTTTCCCTCTATTTTTTTTTTTTGGGTTATTTTTTCTCAACTGGCTTTAGTTTCTTTTTTTTCACCCAGGCGTGCCTTTCTTGCCGACTTGCTTCGAGGGGGCAAGCCTTTAACTATAAAAAAGAAAATAAAGCAAAAGAAAATTAAATAACCGCAAGCTTGCGGTAATTTTTATTTAATCTAGAATATATTTTAAATAAAAATAAGCAATAGGGTAGAAACAAAACATCTATATGTTTTTTATAAAAAAAAGAATAATTTTTATTACAATTTACTTGTAATAAAATTACAAGTAAAAACTTATTAATTTACAAGAGCCACCTATGTTTATAATATGGAATAAATAACTTTACTTCCTAACTAGGGTAGTGAAGAATTTATAAGAGCAATCACTACACTATCTATTTTTACTAATCCCTCAGCGGGATTCCCCTCAGCGCAGCAGCCATATCCGGCTGGGTACGACATTGCCAAGATAAGCAGAGATAGATAAGCACCAATCCGTGAGGAAAGAGCTATCTTTATCTCTTTCAGATGACGCGTCCCTATTCCGGGACGCCAATCGCAATGAGTCATAGATAAGATTCCACCCATAGATCGATCCGCCTTATCTTTTGCCAAGAAGATCATCCATCTAGACTCCGGGATCGCCGAATGTAATGAGTCATAGATAAGGATAGGGCAAGAAGATCACCCATATAGACTCTGGTATCGCCGTATGTAATGAGTCATAGATAAGATTCCATTAATAGATCGATCCCCCTTATCTTTTGTTGTCCAGCTGACAGGTTCTCCACCCGTATTTCCGTACTGTTGCCTACTTGGCACTGCGGTAGCCTACTCTCGGCTCAACTGTTGCCTGCTTGGCACAGCGAGAACTCGCTGTTGCCTGCTTGGCGTTTTAGAGTATAAGTACCACCCTTTTCTCCCCAACTATTTTGTTTTCACTACCTCACCAAGGCATCGCATAACCGGATAACCCTTTCAAATACTTCTTTTCATACCAATAACTTTTCACATCCCACCTTCTCAATACACACCACAAACCTACCGTCCCCAACCATCCTTTCGCATACCACTTTTATCGACACAGTTCTAATTTTTTTCTAGTAATTTCATAGAAATTACGTCGAAAAAAAATAAAAACCACCCTTTCACCTATCATACCACATCACTCTCACACCACCCACAATGTCTCCTACTGTACCCTCCACCCTTCCCACTATGGAAGTCTGGACTACCAAACCCGCCCACCAAAATCTCGACCCGTTTTTTTCTGAACGTCTCCTCTTTCGAACTCTCGTTGACTCGGATTTTCCAGCATATCGCACGATATTGAGCCAAGAAGAAACAATGACTAAATTGGGCGTGGGTCCCATGCTGGATGAAAAGGGTGCTCGATCCTGATTCAACCAGGTACAAGAAAGTTGGACAAGAGTTGGAATTTTCCTCAAGAAGTCAGACGGCACTGAGGGGGAGCTAATTGGTGAGGGAGGGGTGTATAAGCAGGACAAGGAATGAAATCTTTTACGGATTAAAGAAAGAGTTCTGGGGAAAGGGGTACCCCTCTTAGTTTGTGGAGAAATTTAAGGAAATTTGGTGGAATCTGCCTCGTACAAACACACGCATCTTTGTCCAGTGTATCTATCTGGATACCCAGGATACATCTGAGGCAAAAGAGCGATTGTGTGCTACGATAAAAACGGAAAATGTGGCAAGTCAAAGAGTGGTGAAAAAGACAGGGTTCGAGTTAAAGGGAGAACTCAAAAAAGGTGAGGTGATGCATTGCTTTTGGCAATGCATTTCTCCCAAGAAACCGGATCACCCCCCTTTTTAAAGGGGGGACTTGGAGAAGACGTTGAAGAGTTGGATGGATATGGACTAAAAATAAGGATTAGAAGAAAAGGCAGGACAGAGATATTTCTAGTCATAATTAAGACGTCTCCTGCTGCAAGGATAACCATGTACCCCTTCACATTAGAACACAAGTGGTATGAACACATAACAAATGTGTAATTAGTAACCCCATAACCTGGTCTTTTTTATACTCTACCCCCCCCCCGCAAGCTTGCGGGGGAGGGATAGTAATTTCATAGAAATTATGTCGAAAAAAAAATAAAAGGGATAGAAATACAAGGTCTTAAAGCCCAAACATGGTTGCTCAAACATGTAAACCGTTGAAAGCGGTGTAACCATCACCCCATTCCATTTCAGTTATCCTGTAGTTGAAATGGTGGCGCGTCATATTCAGGAAGTCCACCAATGGGATTATATAGAATTTAATAGTAATGTAATGGGTATACTCTAAAACAAAACCCGAGTTAATGGTTATGAAAATATATAACCCTTTTTACGATTTACATATTATTTCTTATAAAATGGTTCTATAGTTATATAACATAATAAAAAATCATATGGATTATATAGAATTTAATAGTAATGTAATGGGTATACTCCAAAACAAAACCCAAGTTAATAGTTATGAAAATATATAACCCTTTTTATTATTTACAGCTTATTTCTCTCTAAATTTTTCTTTTGCTCACTTGTTTATTGCTATACTATAAAAAAAATAAAATAACAGTTAAGCAAAAGAAAAAAAATTACCGCAAGCTTGCGGAGGGGGGGGTAAAAAATAGAGGATTTTAAATAAACTATTTTACATTTACATATTATAATACTTTTATGAGATAATAAGAAAGATTCTTATTAGTTTAATGGTAGAACAAGATACTTCTAATATCTGAATCTAAGTTCGAGTCTTAGATAAGAATAACGATTTCTATAGTAATAGCTATTCATTTAATAAGATAGCTAGATTTATCTTATTAAAAAAAAGATTCTTATTAGTTTAATGGTAGAACAAGATATTCCTAATATCCTAATCTAAGTTCAAGTCTTAGATAAGAATGATCGTTAGAACGAATAGGTTTTACTTTACAATATTATTTAGTTAGATAATAAATAGTACTTTACATTTTTTTTTATTTGAGTTTGATGATGGCTCTGAGTGAACGCTATGTAAATGCTTGACACATGCTAATCGAACGTCAATATTTAATTTAGATAAATTATGTATATTGAAGTGGTGTACAGGTGAGTAAGTGGTATTATGGCTACCTAAGAGTAAGGCAAAATAAATCCCTTATAATAACAATTTATTATTATTTATTAATACTAGATCTAATCACCCAGTGGTCGATTATATCTAAAAGGTTAGATATAAAGGTTAATAATATTAAGAATAAATGTGTTTAAAAGAAATAGTATTTCGCTCTTAGTTGATTATTAATAACCATCGGATAAGTAGTAAGTATGGTAATGGCATATTTAGCTTATGTCCGTAGTCAAGACTGAGAGGTCTATTGACCACACTGGGTCTGAAAAAACCCCAGTGCGTGTAGTACAGCAGTGAGGAATTTTGGTCAATGGCCTAACGGCTGAACCAGCAACTTGCAGGAATGAGAGTTAATATAATAAGTTATTAACTTGCTTGACTAGGTCTTATAAAGTTCTGGATAAAGCTTATTATGAAAACTTTATATCCATAGGTCTCGACCAAATCTTGTGCCAGCAGTCGCGGTAAGACAAGGGAGACGAGTGTTATTCATCTTTAACAGGTATATAGGGTACCTAGACGGTGTGCAATGGCTTAAATAAGTACCTGGTACACTTGAGTTTGATATGTGAGAGGAATATGTCGGAATTGTTGGAGTAGAGATGAAATGTACTAATACCAATAGGACTGATAACGGCGAAGGCAAACCTCTATGTACATGTACTTGCTATTTCTATTTGTTTATTTTTTTTTCATTAGAAAAAAAAAACTAAAAATCTCTTATAAAATATATAAGATAGATAAAGAGGAAAAGAGCAATGTACTATAACTGACGTTGAGGGACGAAGGCTCAGAGAGTGAAGAGGATTAGATACCCCCGTAACCTGGGCAGACAATGATGAGTGCCATAGGTTGGCTTTAAGGCGGAACTATAAATGAAAGTGGAAGCACTCCACCTCAAGAGTAATGTGGCAACGCAGGAACTGAAATCATTAGACCGTTTCTGAAACCAGTAGTGAAGTATGTTATTTAATTCGATGATCCGCGAATAACCTTACCACAATTTGAATGACCTAAAATAATTTTTTTTTGAAATTTTTAGACCACATGCGTTGCATGGCTGTCTTCAGTTAATGTCGTGAGATTTGGTTAGGTCCATTAAATTAACGTAAACCCTTGTTTTATTTATTACAATAAAGCAGCTCTCCGCTTACAATTGGATGTGATAATAGGGACTAAGACAAGTCATCATGGCCTTAATATTGTGGGCTGATAAGTGTTGTAGGAATACACTAGATTGGCTAAAACTATCAAATTACGGGGACCTCCTAAAGCTTCTGGTACCAAGCTGTAGTCGAAAGTCTACAAGTGGCTGAACTAATTACTCAGAGACGGTAATAAGCCAGAAGATGAATGAAAATGAAATGGATAATCGCGTATCTAAATCAGAGTTTAAATTAGATCATAAGAAAGATCTTGTGTTAAACTCTGTAAAAGAGCAACGAGTAGACGGTAGTTGACCTCTTTTTATAAAAGCCAATCCAATAAATATAAAAAGAAGTTTAAGGTATACACTAATAGGCCTTGAGAGAGGTTGCCGAAGTTTTAATAACGTAGGCCTATTTTCAAATACAATTGAAAGTAGTAAGATCAAAATCCTTACTAAGGTGTCATTAAGTAAAAATTATAATACTTTAGCAAAATGTAACCTAGATCCTTTATTTCTAACAGGTTTTTCAGATGCTGAAGGTTCTTTTATTATTTCTATTTATAGAGATGAGAAAAGTAAGTTTAAATGAAGAGTTTCGGCGTACTTTTCTATTCACATCCATGTTAAAGATGTTTTATTATTGGAACAAATTCATAAAACTTTTGGAGTCGGTACTCTTCGTAAAAACAATGAAAACACGGTTCTATTTAGAGTTAGTGATATTAAAGAGTTACAAACAATCATAGATCATTTTAAAAATTACCCGTTAGTTAGTGCCAAATATTCTGATTTCCTATTGTTTGAACAATGTTTTAACATAATTAAAAAGAAAGAGCATTTAACGTCGGATGGTTTTAAAAGAATATTAGATTTACGTGCTTCACTTAATAAAGGTTTATCTCCTGAATTAAAGGGCTTTCCCTAACTTTTTTTTTACATATATAAATATTAAAAAAAAAGTAAGTCCTACCTGTAACTAGAAAAGAGTATGTTTTTAATGGTATACCTAATCCTTTATGAATTTCTGGGTTTGCTACTGGAGATTCTTCTTTTAGGGTTTCTATAGAAAATTCTACCAGCAAAATTGGTAAAAGAGTTAGGTTATGCTTTGACACTTGTTTACATATTAGAGAAACTACTCTTTTAGAGGGAATCGCAAAGTATTTTACTTTATACAATTCCCATGTAACTGCTTCCAATAAAGAAATGTCCATTCAATGTTCTGAAAAGAACCAAACTTGCTTATTGCAATTTAGAAATAACTCAGACATAGATAATAAAATCATACCTTTTTTTAAAGAATACCCTATAAAAGGTGTAAAGGCTTTAGATTTCAATGATTGATGTAATGTGGCTGAATTAGTAAAAAATAAAGAACATTTAAGTAAAGAGGGTTTAAATAAAATTACAGAGATTGCGAATAACATAAACTTAAATAGAAAATGATAAATAATTATAATCTTAATAATTACTATGTTAAATTTGATTTCCATGATAGACGTGCCACATGTGCCTTTACAAAGGGATGCAATAATGCGAATTGGAGCTAATCCCTAAAACAGGATAAAGTATGGATTGTTGTCTGAAATTCGACTGCATGAAAAAGGAATTACTAGTAATCGTGAGTAATCACATCACGGTGAATTTTATCTCAGATAGGTACTAACCACTCGTCAGGCGCTGAAAGGAGTATGTGCAATAAGTTTGGTGGCTGCGGATTGCTAGTCTAAATGTACAGGTTTAGATCTTTTGGCAGAAATATCTTCGTATGCGTGACTCTAATTGGTGTTAAGTCGAAATACGGTTCGGGTTGGGGAACTAGCCCGGGATTAATAAATATTAACGATACACCCAAAAAAAAGTCTGTGCAAGGAGCATAAATTATTATCAATTTATATGGTTCAAATCCATAAACATTTGTGCAAATAGCATAAATTGTTAGTTATTTATATGGTTCAAATCCATAAACAGGCTCATAGTAAGTTTATATTGTTATCTAGTCCCCAAAAGGGGACTGACCTTTAGGTCTGGACCCTTGAAGGGGACCATTCCCCCCCCCCCCCCCTAGGTTTTTCTAGTTATGAAAAAACGTCGAAAAAAAAAGGGATAGTAAAAATCCGAGTGCTGGAATTGGTAGACAGGACAAATTTAAGCTTTGTTGACGTTATGTCGTGAACGTTCAAGTCGTTCTTCGGATAAAAGGTACACGAAAAACCTCGTCAAGTTAAAAGGCATCAGACCTCTACACTAAGACTTTAAAGTTTACCCCCCCCCCCAGTCTTCGAACTTTTTTTTGGATATATATTATTTTTCAAAAAAGTAAGAAGACTGGGGCTGCGTATTACTTTTTTTTATATATCGTGATATATTAAAAAAGGAGAGTTCCTTTATTGGTAAGAAGGGTTGAGCTGTAAACTCAATAGTATTACGCTTTTAAGAGTTCGAATCTCTTGTCTCCTAAAATAGAATTAAATGTTTATATTGTATTATAAATATTATTCTAAAATAGTTAGTTTTATACATATATTACCTATATCACAAATATCATGATATTTGTAAAAAAAAAGTTCGAAGACGCCTCAGTCTTCGAGATGTTGCTTACTTTATTTGAAATCAAAAAAAAAAGTTCGAACACGCCGAGGGTAAATTTATTTCAAACAATGTTGCAAACAATTATAGAGGGCAGTTTATACCTCATATTCCTATATACATAGTTGTTTGTTAATGGCTATAATTATAGTAATATAGAGTAGGTATATTTTTACTTAATCGTAATATAGACTAGCTCTATTTTTACTTATATAATAGCTATATAATAGTTATGAAAAGGGTAAAGAACAATTTTATATGTTGTATATAGTTAATGAAATGACATTTAGTGGTTATAATGTAGTTAATTTAGACTTATTGTACATTATTGCTATCTTATTAGGTATATTAGTTATTATTAGTAAAAATCCTGAAAACACATTCTTTGGGATCAAACCATCAAATTCCGGGGACCCCTTAAAGCTTTTTGATACCAAGCAATAGTTGAAAAACTATTTACCTGCGGTAAATTCCTTCAGGTATTTACTAAGGTAAATTCCCTCGGGGGAATTAGTGGATGAACTAATCACTCATGTATGGTAATAAGTCATAAGATGATCCTTTCTATTATATTACTTTCTTTTTTTTCAAAAAAAGAAACTAAAGGAGAAATAGGCTATCGCGGATCTAAGTCAGTAACATAATTACTGTAAAAGAGCAACGATTAGACGGTGGTTAGTAGTAGTATTAGAGTAAATAATATTACTACTTAAGGTATACTCTGCATATAAAAAAAGAAGATATGTGGATATAAAGAATCTTAATCTAAATTTACTTAAGTTTTATTTTGATTTAGACTCAAAAGGTGTATCCTCCTCCTCTAACCATAACAATATTCTGTTAAAATCCCATGTATCCCAACCTCACCAATTAAATGGTCTCTTAATAAGGTCATATCATACGAAATCTTTAAGTAGCCTACATACTCCTTTAGAGTTAAATCCTTTATTTATAACAGGGTTTGCCCAAACTATCCTTCGACAATATAGCAAAAACGCTATACAACAAATGTATCAGAATAAGAGTACATCTTTAGTTGTTTGAGGAACTAATTTACAACTTACAGTAAAAGAGAGATTTTCTCTGGGGGAGGTATTAGCAATGGTAATACTTACCCCGTATACTAAGGGTGTAGTAGTTGGATTAATACTTTCTGATGGATGACTTATTGTTAATAACACACCTTCACAAGATACCGATTCAGGTACAACAGATTAAACTATGTGTTTTGTGTGTGTGGGTAATACAAGAGGAATGCTTCGCGGCTTAGCAGTTAAAGAGACATGAGTTTCAATATTATAGAGGAGGCTTTTTTTTTTACTTGTGATAGTATCTGTTTTATTTTTAATAGGTTTATTTTTATGTATATCTGCTTATTTAATTCTAACAGGATTAAACTTTATAGGATTATCTTACTTACTGGTGTATGTTGGAGCGGTAATAAAACGTATTTGCAAATATGCCGCGTTGGTTAGAATCCAACTCTATAAGGTACTTTTAATTATAGACAATTTTTTATTTAAAATCATGTTATACAAAAATGAACTTTGTTTTTTTTTCACACCGTTAGCTTTCTAACTTTTTTTTTTACATATATCTTGATATATGTAAAAAAAAAAGTAATGCAACAAGGAAAATTAAATCCCTCTCAAAAGTCGTTACATACAATTGGAGAACAAGAGGATTTTAATCGCAGCAACATTTCAGAAGAATTTATTAAATGATTTGTAGGATTCTCAGACGCAGAATCTAATTTCACTATAGCCTTATATAAGGATAAAACGAATAAAATTACATCTATGACTTTCAGATTTACGATTGAGTTACATGTTGATGATATGGATGCTTTAAAAACTATAAAAAGTAAATTAAATATAGGTAATGATATTGCAGTGTATGGTAATAGTTGTAAATTTACGGTAACACATCCAAAAGATCTTTATAAATTAATCGCTATTTTTGATAAATATAACCTAAATACTACAAAGTATCTAGATTATTTAGATTTTAAAAAAGCTTTTTATTTATATCAGGATAGAGATAAGACAACAAAGGAAAAAGAAACCTTAATAGATAAAATTTTAGATTTAAAAAATGGTATGAATAAGACCCGGAATTACTTTAATTTACCTGCAGACCACAAAATAGTCATATCTGGTCATTGATTACTAGGGTTTATAGAGGGGGAAGGTTCATTTTGTTTACTTAGATCTGAGTTTGATACTCTATTTCAAGTTGTACAATCTGAAACACAACTACCTGTAATGCAGAAAATTAAAGAATTTTTAGAAAATAATTTAGGGTTTGATAAGTATTCTATGTTTAAAAAGTTCATCAGCCATAATTCTTAGAAGAGATAAAAGTTCCAAAATTAATAAACAAGTAGTAGTACTTGCAATTAAAAATACGAATATCTTAGTTCATTATTTAATACCCTACTTAGAGAATATGTCGTTTATTACTAAAAAAGGTAAAGATTTTTATGATTTTAAAATTTTAAGTACTGCTATATATAATGGTATTCATAGGAGAGAGGTAATAAAACCGTTAATGTTAGAATTATCGCATTCTATGAATAAATACAGATTAACTACAAACACAGATTTAAATAAATCTATTGGTTTATCTAATGAAAGTCTAGATAAAATAATAAAAGCAAAACCTACTCTTAGACATCTGGAGGATGGTCGCCAATTAGATATGGTAACTGGTAAAGCGGTTAATAGACGTTGAACTAATTGTATTTATGAAATAGTGAAACATTAAGGAGAAATAGTATGAGCGTCTACTTTAAACGACGCAGCGGATATTTTAGGTGTAGAATTTAGAACGGTAACAAAACATCTACAATCGGAAGAATTAATGGGACATTACGCCGAAATTAAGGGGCATAGGGTTAGAAGAATTTCTGTATTCAATCCTTAGTTATACGCTCCTATGTAAGCGAAATTACATAGGGTCCTTATATCAAGTTCTCGATTAGGTTATTTTTATTAAACGAGAGATAGTACTAGCAATAAATGGTAAGGTGTGATTACTCATAAAAACCCTTAATTGTATAACGTTACCCCCCAAAAACCCTGTTGGGGGTATGATGATAAGCCTTTGGCTACTTGCGTAGCAAAGCTATAAAAAATCCAAAAGAATTAAAAGCATAGGAACTAAAAGAAGGTCCAATCCGCATAGTTCCATCCTTATTTGAAATTAGGTGAAAACGGTCAATAATATCCTAATTAAAGACCGTCGGCAGATGGGAATGTCGCTACAGACTGGGTCACCTGGGCTAAGTTGTAATACTTGTTCTAATGTACAGTCGGGTTCTAAAACGAGTGTGATATCGTTAGGAGGAAGGATAATACTTGAAGCTACACACAGCAGTATAATCACAAATACGGTGATAATAACTCCTGGATAAGATAGTGTTGACTAGACGCTAGCTTAACCTTAATTAGAATTGATCTATCTTATTTTTATTTATATTAATGTTAATAAATGTTAGAATATCTGAACTATTAATAGATAGTATTAATAGTATACCTTTAGCTATATTAGTAGGTAGTTTCTTTAATTATTTTGTTAATAATGTTTTACCCTATATGGTTATGACTAATAATTTACTTTATCATTTTAGCATTAAAAAAAATTTAACTAATGTTACATCTGTGTCATGAGATGGATATTTAGCAGAAACTTCTCATATAACAAGTATAGGAAATATCATGTACGGTAATTATTCTATATGATTAATACTTACATCAATAATCCTATTGGTAGCAATGGTTGGTTGTATAGTAATTACTCTTAAACCACAAAAGGAAACGAATTATAACACTAATACTTCTAATAGTAAAACGCCTTTGTAATCCTAAACAAAGCACCTATGTTAAACCTTTAAAAGAAGATTTAGCAGTTCAGCTATAGTTGGAGAACCTAAAAGATTAGACCCTTTGTTTATAACAGGACTAGTAGACGCTGAGTCTACATTTTCAATATCTATTCGTAAACTTTCTAAATATAAAATTGGTTGATATGTTGAACCCAGCTTTACAATTGGCCTAGATAAAAAAGATTTACAGTTATTGGAGTCCGTTAAACTTTCTTTTGGGGGGGAATAGGTTCTATAATGCGGCATTCAGAACTTTGTTGTGTTTGACGTGTTAGCTCTTTAAAGGATTTAACTAATACGATTATTCCTTATTTTGACGAGTTTACTTTACATACACAGAAAAGAGCTGATTTTGAGTTATTTAAACGTGTAGTAGAGTTAATAAATCAGAAAAAGCATTTAACATTACATGGTGTACAAGAAATTGTTAATATCAAAGCTGTCCATAATAAAGGTCTTTCAGATAGTTTAAAGCTTGCTTTTCCTAAGACTAGTTCTGTTATACGACCCATATTTACATTAAGTAGTATTCCAGATTCCCAATGGTTAGCAGGATTTACTACGGGTGAGGGATGTTTTTATATGGATATTTTTAAGTCTAAATCTACTAAAACAGGGTTTCAAGTAAGACCTCATTTTAACTCAGCATTCTCGTGATGAAAATCGAGAAGTTTGATAGAACTTTTAGATTGCGGTAGCGTTCGTATAAGTGAAAAAGCTGCATATTTAATAGTAAGTAGTTTTTCTGATATTGAAAAGAAAGTTGTCCCCCATTTTTTACTAAATACAATATCCATGGAGCGAAAGATCAAGATTTTAAAGATTGAGTACATGTTGTTGAAATGTTAAATAAAAAAGAACATCTGACATTAGAAGGTTTAGATAAAATTAGGGGTATCCAATCAAAAATGAAAAGAGGGAGATCTGTTTAATATTTGTTGTAGCAGTTTATAATATATCCTTTTGTGATACTGTATGGTAATTATTCAATATGATTAATAATTACATCCATTATATTATTACTAGCCATGGTTGGTTGTATTGTGATTACTTTAAAGGAAAAAAAGTAGATTCCTTTAAATGTAATATTAACAGTGGTCCGGTTAAACATAGTCTTATTTCACCTTTAACTTCAAAGACTAATTTTTTTAAGATTAGTCGTTCTTTTAGTACTATTAGTAACCCTCAAGATAGCAGTATTTGTACTACAAATGCTACTGATTTATTGAATCTTTCACCTGGTTGGGTCAACAGGTTTTTCTAACTTTTTTTTTCATATATCATGATATATGAAAAAAAAAGTTAATGGTGAATCTTCTTTTCATGTTGTTGTTCGTAAAGACAAAACATATAAATCTGGTTGAACTATCATACCTGCTTACTAGATAGAATTACAAAAAAGAGACTTGGCTGTACTCCAGTCAATACAGAAGTTTTTTTCTTTTTTTTTCTAGCAATTTATTTAAATAAATTGCGTCGAAAAAAAAAAAGGAATAGGAAAAAATCCATAATATTCCAGAAAAGGGTCATGTTGTGTATACTGTGAATTCTATTAAAGATTTACATGAAGTAATTGTACCTCATTTTACAAAATATCCTCTTTTAACTGTAAAAAGATTAGCTTTCACCCTTTTTAAACAGATAGTAGAATTACTTGTAAACAAACAACATCTGAATTCGGAGGGTCTACCAAAAAAAACATGTTTTTTTTTGGTTTTAGAACTCTTATGAATAAAGGTGTTTCTGATGAATTGTTAAGTTCTTTTAATAGTTTTTCTATACAAGTTACTGGGAAACCTCTTTCTGTCTCAAGTCCTACATTAACTCCGTTAAGTTTAAAAGATCTAAGCAAAGATTGGCTTATAGGTTTAACAGACGCGGAGGGTTGTTTCTATATTAGTTTTCGTGCTAATAGGAAAAAAGATGGTTATTGAGCAGGATTAGCATTTACTATTACTCAGCATTAGAGAGATCTTTTACTTTTTCAGCTTATAAAAGAATTTTTAGCTGTTGGTAATGTTGTGCAAGAAAAGGGCAAAGATGTAGTTAGATATAGAACGGACAACTTTCTTCATATTTATGAAAACATTATACCTTTTCCTTTAGTAACAATGCTTTACAAAGCAGTAAAAACCAAAACTATTTAGATTTCAGTAAAGTATCTGAGATTATTAAAAGCAAATCGCATTTGACTGAACAAGGTGCAAATGAAATAAGACTAATCAAATCCGGTATGAACTCGAAACATATTTAACTATTATGTTAAACATGTATGAAGTTATAGTTCTAAGTACACCAGCTTGTAATAATATTTCTACTTTTACGTCTTTCTTGTTTCTTCTTTCCTCCTCTTACGGGTGAGGGTAAAAGAAACATAAAAAAAAAAGAAATTAGCTCAATTGGTAGAGCATCCGTTTTACACGCGGCAGGTTAAGTGTTCGAATCACTTATTTCTTATTACTTATTAATGGTAAGTAAATATATTTATAGAGATCTTAGCTTAATGGTAAAGCGTATGACTTTTAATCATTCTCATAAGGGTTCAAGTCCCTTAGATCTTAAAAAAAACATATACGGCTATAGGTTAATGGTAGACCATTCATTAATGTAATACCATCTATTTAAGCAATATCATATTTCTAATTAGAGAAAGTTAATCTATATAAGCTTATAATAAATAGTTAGATGAAGTTTTAATGCCTAATACAGTTAAAATTGACACAGAAAAAAGATTAAAAAGTTAGAGCATTTTATATAGGAATATGCATTAAACAATATTAATAAATAGAAAGAATTCGCCTCCGGGGATTTTATTAAAACAAAAAAATAAACGGCTATAGGATAATGGTTAGTCCAATCGTCTTCCAAACGATTTGTACCGATTCGACTTCGGTTGGCCGTATTGGGTCAGTAACTTAATGGTAGAGGACTTTCTTGTCACGAAAGTAGATATCGGTTCAAGCCCGGTCTGACTCGTACTCTATTATAATGAACTTTATCATTATATTTTTCCCCTCCCAAAAGGGGGGGAGGCGGTTTTTAATTTCATACTCTTCCACTCTCTATTTAACTTTTACAATCTAGTCTCTAAGTTAAATTCTTTATAAAAAGCCATTCTACACTTAACTTTTCAGTTTTATAGTTAACATCCATTCTACACTTAACTTTTCAGTTATATAGTTAACATCCGTTATAGGTTTAACTTCCATATTTAACTCCAATTCTAGTAAAAATTTTTATAAATTTTATACCCATTAACAGGTAAAAGGAAAAGTTGCTATAGGTAAGGCGAGATATTTGCTAAATATTGTGTTTAACACCTGGTGGTTCAAATCCACTCTTTTCCGAATATAGATATAATATTTATACACATCTAAAGGGATAAAGTTTTACACATCTAAACGGATAAAGTTTTTACACATCTAAACGGATAAAGTTTTTACGCAGCTAAAAGGATAGAATTTTTACACATCTAGACAGATAGTATAAGTTATACATAATTACAATAATTTCATTATTTTGAATTTAGTGTATTTATGTAATATATTTATATTTGTTAAGTCTTCATTAGGTAATTATATTGAAAACAATAACAAATCTTTTAAAGGATTAATAAAGAGTCTAGTTAATTTCAAAAATGGGGTTATTAACATTATTGTTTAATTTTAAACATCATTTTATATAAAATGATTGTTCAATTTTATATAAGGTGTTATTAATAATTTTAAAAAAGAGTATAGTTTAATTGGCAAAATAGGAAGCTTCAAACTTCAAATTTCCAGTTCAAGTCTGGATGCTCTTGTTATAATGAAAAGATATATAAGCTTATATACTTTTATTTAATACCATTTTTTTTTAAAAAAATTGTAATCTTTATATTGTTTTAAATTTTCATATAGTATGTGTGTAATAAAGGTTCCTTAGCTTAATAGGTAAAGCGCATTCTTGATAAGGATGTGATCGACGTTCAATTCGTTGAGGAATCAATAAGGTGCGTTAGTTAAATTGGTATAACGACATGCTACGGACATGTTCTTACAAGTTCGAGTCTTGTACGCACTTGTACTTTAAGTATTTATAACATATTTCATTTATTAATTAAAATCCCCGGAGGCGAATTGTGCACAGCTATACTACCCCCCCCCCCCGCAATCTTGCGGTAATTTTTTTTTCTTTTGCTTAACTGTTATTTTATTTTTTTGTTTGGACCCCCTCTCTGAAAGAGAGGGGGGCCAAACAGAAAAAAAAAGAAACTAAAGCAATTAACAAGTGAGCAAAAAAAAAAATTAGGGAAATATGAAAGATATATTGTATCTTTTAGTTTATAGAACAAATACAAACTAAAAAAGAGAATTGACTGAGTGGTTTAAAGTGATAAGCTTGAAACTTATTTGATTGAAAGATCACATCCGTTCGAATCGGATATTCTCTGTTATATCTTGATAGATTCTCTTTTTTATTTTTATAAATAGATTATCTGTCCCACAATATAAAGATATTATCTTGTATTTTTATAAATAGATTATCTGTTATACAATATAAAGATATTATCTATATTTAAATAGTACATTGTATATTATAAACAGGTTAGAGCCAGGTTGGTTAGGCGCCTCATTTGGGTTGAGGAATTGTTATGTTCGAATCATAATAACCTGAAATGGGATTTTAAATCACTTTTATATAAAAAAATATAGTAATGTATTTGATATGTAATGTATTATTTCATAATTTTATTACCTTATATATTTAGATTATAGATTATAAGGATTAACTTTATGGCTAGTATATAAAGAGACTATTATAGAATAATAAAAGGCTGTATATTAAACCATTAGTACCGTAAAAATGATGGAGTAATTTTCATTTATTAGGGAAAAGGGTAGAAGAATTTCTATAAAAAAAAACGAAGTGAATTGAAGTATCTTATTAGCTTCAGGAAAATAAATCAAACGAGATTCTATTAGTAGTGTGAATGAAAATAGATATAGGCTTAAAGTAAAATGGATTAATCTGTTTGAATATAGGGGAACCTTCCTCTAAGCCTTAATATAATATACAAGAAATAGAGAATAGTACTGTGAAGGAAGTATGTAAAATAGTAGTCTTATAAGCAGCTCAAGGTAAGTTTAATAAACATATGAGAGCGTACCTTTTGTATAATGGGTCAGCAAGTTCTAGTTAGATGCAAGCAAGTAGTGATTAGTGGTGATATATTAAATGAGAGTAGAATAGTGAATAACATAAATACACCCAAACATAATATAAATACACAAAAAAAATCCATTTGCCTAGATAATCCAATTATTAAGTAATGAATTAGTATCTAATTAGAGACCCGAAGAGTAGTGATCTTACCATGGTCAGGCTTATAAAAGGCCGAATGGGTTATAAAGAAATGAGCCTCTTTAATTAGCTCAAGTAGAAGTGAACCTTCTGCTAAAGATCGTCAAATTGACGGGAAACCCCTAAAGCAATCTTAACTAACTTAGCATGGTAACATAGCTAAGGGCGCAGGTAATGACTCGCGAGATAGTAAAATCAAGATTGATTACGAAAGTGAATGGGCAATCCGCAGCCAAGCAGCATAATAGTTTTAGCCCCCCCCTCCTCCGAGAGGGGGGTCCAAACTCGATTATTGTGGTGTGCAGTTCATCGACTAGATGGTGATCGGCGAAAGCTTAAGATATAGTCAAACCTCTGTGGAAACACAGCAGGATAATATAATTTTATGAAGTTTACAGTATAGATTTATAACATTTTTTTCGGAACAATTTAATAAGAATTTATACTTAAAGTAAAACATAATATAACAATATGAAATACAATAAACACTTTTTCAAGATCGTTTTCTTCAGGAAATATTGGTAATTTCAAGCCAGTTGTTATTTATGATAACGCTGATGTGGACAAAATACGTATCCTAACAGAAAACCGTAAGAAAGTTGCTGTATATCGTTGAGTAAATAAGGTAAATGGGAATATTTATATTGGTAGTTCTACTAATTTACATGTTAGAATGTATACATATTTTAGTTTACGTTCTCTAGCAAAAAGTAATAGACCTATTGATAGAGCTCTTTTAAAACACGGGCAAGAAAAAAAAAGTCAAAAAATTCGATTTTTTTATTTTTTTTCTTCCTAACTTTAGATTAGAAATCTTGGAATATTGTTCCTATGAAGATGTACTTAAAAGAGAGCAATATTACTTAGATCTTTATAAACCTCATTACAATATAGCTACAATCGCAGTAAGAAAAAAAATAAAAAAATCGTATTTTTTGACTTTTTTTTCTAACTACTTTAGGATATAAACATTCTCAAGAATCATTAGAAAAAATGAGAAACATTATTCTAAGTGATGAAGTAAAAGAAAGAAAAATACTTTCTACTGTTAATGCTTCAGTAGCTAATAGATTGCCTATTAGTGTTAAAAATATCATAACTAATGATGTGACAAATTATGCTAGCATGACTGAGGCTGGTAAAGCACTAGGTGTGACAAGAGCTGCAGTAAGTCAAGCATTGTTGCATAATAGACTAATTAAAAAAACGTATTCTATCTGTAAAATTAAATAAAATTATATTATCCGTTAAATGGATAGCAATAAAATGCTATTTAGGGAGAAAAGTCTCAGCTCGGCCTACGTTGGAAATAATAAAAGTTCCTTATTTTTTTTTCGACGTCATTTAGAATAAATGACTAGAAAAAAAATTAGGCCAAAGAGATAATTTGTATCGTTGTAAAGATATCCAAAGAACTGTGGTAAGTTAGTGAAAGACAATCCTGACTACTATAGCTGGTAAAAAAAAATTCTGAGCATATTTTTAGGCCAGTAAGTAGAAGTAAACCTTCTGCTATAAACCATCAAATTGACGGGAAACCCCTAAAGAAATTTCAACCAAGCAAGAGTGGTAACACATCTTGTGGCACAGGTAATGACTCGTGGTATGGTAAAATCGGAATTTATAGACGAAAGGAAATGGGTAATCCGCAGCCAAGCAGCATAATCGTTTTAGATTATGGTGTGCAGTTCATCGACTAAATGTTGGTTGGCTTCATTTTTTTTATAAAAATATCTTTTTATAAAAAAAATGTAAAGCTTAAGATATAGTCAAACCTCATCCGAAAGGGTGCAGAATAATAAAAATACTTTTTTTCATATTACCCACTATAAATTTTCTGCCTTTAAGGCTCATATCCAATCCTTTATTACCTTCATGTAAGATTTATACATAGATCTTGTATTGAATAATAGCCGACTACTATCGTGAATAAATACCCGTACAGCTGAAGAGAGGTACACCGTAGAAAGGTACTCGGGTCTTAAGAAGGCTACCAACCTAACCTTAGATATTAATGAAAGCATATAGTCTACAGGTATTGGATATGTTTCCACCATTTTTATGAATTAAAAAGCTACTATTATGAATTTCTTTCTACATTTATCTATAGGACTACGTCCTTACTCAACAAAACCAGTAAATAACTCTTCAGATTTAAAACCTGAAGTTATATAACTGTGAGCTAGACAAAGCCAAAATACTTCGGGATAATAAAGATAAAAAAGCTATATACCGTTGGATCGAATAATATATATCATAAAACATATATTGGTAGTTCAGCGAATTTGACTGTAAGGCTATACAAGTACTTTAGTACTATACACTCGAGCTAAGTATAACACTCCTATACACAATGCTCTTTTTAAAGTATGGGTTCGAATAATTTTAGTCTAGAAATTTTACAGTACTGTGAAAATGGGGTAGATCTCGTAAAAAGAGAAAGATACTATTTGGATCTTTTAAAACCTGAATATAACATCTTAAAGATAGCAGTAAGAAAAAAAATCCAAAATTTTATATTCTTTTTTTTTAACTTTTTTTTCTAACTCCTTTAGGGTTAGAACATAGCGAAAAAACTCTAGAGTTTTTTAGGAACAATCGTAAGGTGAGTGAAGAAACAAGAAATAATCTATCGTTGGCAGCAACAGGTAGAATATTAACTGAAAGTGATAAAATAAAAATATCTATAGCACGTAGTGGTATTAAACTTTCAGATGAAACTCGTGCAAAGATTTCAGCCGCTACTATAGCACTAATAGGTGTATCAGTTACAGTAAAAAATGTAAAAACTGAAAAGGAGTTACATTATACAAGCTTAACGGACGCAGCTAAAGCAATAGGTGTTAGTAGAACAGCAGTAAGAAAAGCTCTTGATACAGGTAGAACTGTAAAAGGGCAATATTTAGTGGCCACAAAAAATTAAAAAGTATTTTATTATTCGTTAAATGGATAGCTTTTTGCTATTTAGGGAGAAGGACCTTAGCTCAGCCGTAACAAAAAGGCTAAAAAGGTAGATTTGTTTCCGCGAAACATATGTAAGTATGTAGTTTAAATAACATCATAGCAGGTACAGAACTGTGATCTCGGACAATTTGTGCATTAATATCCTATTAGGGTATATAATGCCTTGTGCATATGGGGGGGTCGTGAAGACTCTATTCGCGAGTATTTGCTCTCGGAAGGGCAATGATGAGTGTTGAACTATCAGACATTTAACGATAAGGTTGTATAGGCATGAGTAATCTATATAAGCAGCCTACAAGTGGGAGTGAACCTCCTGCTAAAAATCCTCAAATTGACGGGAAAGCCCTAAAGCTATTTCAACCAAGCAAGTATGGTAACATAATTTGTGGCACAGGTAATGACTCGTGGTATGGTAAAATCGAAATAGATTATGAAAGTAAATGGGTAATCCGCAGCCAAGCAGCATGATAATTTTAGCCCCCCCCTCCTCCGAGAGGGGGGTCCAAACCGATTATTATGGTGTGCAGTTCATCGACTAGATGTGGGTTGGCGCTATTTAATAGTGCTTAAGATATAGTCAAGCCTCACCTGAAAGGGTGCAATGGCAATAAAGTAATTTTTTTCTAATTCTTTGGTTTAACCAATAAAAATATTTCAAACTATAAACAATTTGATTGAAAGATAATCATTTAATCATAAAATAGTGATGAGAAGGGTAAATAATTTAACATAAATGAATTGACAAAAATAAAAATAACATAAAGATTGAATTGGTATCTCCTGTTATTAAATATACAAACTCAGAGGAATTAAAAGCACAAGTATTGAAAGACAATAAAGGTAAGTCAGGTATTTACCGAATTTTTTGGTTTAGTTATTTATTTTATAAATAATCCAAAAAATAAGGGTAAATAACTTAAATGGTAATACTTATGTAGGAAGTGCAGTAAACTTAGAAATAAGATCGAGAAGCTATTATAATATTAAAGAGTTAAAAAGAAACTCTAGACCTATAAAAGATGCTTTACTGAAGTATGGTCACTCTAATTTTACATTAGAAATATTAGAATATTGTCCTGTAATAAGCCTTACGGAACGGGAACAATTTTATATAGATTTACTCGATACCTGAATACAATATCTTGAAAAATGCTTACTCCTTATTAGGGTTTAAACATAGTCAGGAAACCATATTAAAACTAAAAGAGAAAGTAATCTCTCCTGAGCATAAGAAGATTATATCTTCAATTCACTTACTTTTTTTATATATTTATATATGTAAAAAAAAAAGTTAGGGAAAGGTTGTAAATGAAGATACCAGAAATAAATTCGCAGCTGCTACGGCCAATTATAGAAAAAGAAATCCTTTATCTGAAGAAGCTTTAGAAAATTCTGTTGTTAAAACTACTCTTCGTGAGGGAGTAGCTGTTTCAGTCTTAAATACTGAGACAAATGAGATAAAATCTTTTACAAATCAAACGGAAGCTGGTGTATTTTTAGGTATATCTAGACAAGCTGTGTATAATGCTATTAAGAGAGGTTCTATTGTTAATGGTGTATACACTATTAATAAAGTATAGGTTTCGTTAAAAAAAGTTAAACTATCCTTTTGGGATGGTCCCCTTGTTTTTTTTGACGTAATTTCTTGGAGAAATTACTCAAAAAAAACTAGGGGTCCAGACCTAAAGGTCAGTCCCCCTTTTGGGGACTAGAAAAAGAAATGAAAATTACTTTAGTTTCAGTTAATGCTGAAACCAGATTTACTCTGTTGTCTAAATGGATAGTTATTGTAAAATAACCGTTTAGGGAGAAGTACCTTTACTCTGTCCGATAATAAGGATAAAATAAGGTAGATCTGTGTGTGTCAAAAGGGAAACAGCCCAGAACAAGTGTTTAAGGTTCCAAAGTTTTTGTTAAGTGAAAGTAAGGAAGTATTTAAACTATACAACCAGGAAATAGGCTTAGAAGCGGCCATTTTTTAAAGACCTACCGGATGATGTGGGATATCATCTATGTGGGGTAAATTATCAAACTCCGGGGAAGCCCTAAAGATTCTGGTACTAAGCCATATGCGAAAGCATATGAGTGGCTGAAGTAATTACTCAGAGATAGTAACAAGTCAGAATATGATCGAAAGAGAAATGGGTAATCGCGGATCTAAATCAGATAGTAAAATATCTGTAAAAGAGCAACGAGTAGACGATAGTTGACATAAAAGATCTTCTTTTGTGTTTAAGGTGTACTCTAATGGGTTTTGAAAGAAACAGTCGAGTCAGAATCCTTTCTTAGTAAATAAGAGACAAATAATAAATTCTATACTTAAAAGAGACTTGGAGTTCACTAGAAGTTTTAGTACTGTATCACAGGTTACAAAATTACCTTGTTGATGAGTAGCTGGATTTGTAGACGCTGAAGGTTGTTTCCGTATTTCTGTGATTAAAAATAAGAATTACAAGGGAAATCCTTTTCTTCCTTCTATTTATAGTGAAAATAATGGATTGGGTGCTACTATGCCTCTATCTGTTAGACTTTATTTCCAAATAGGGTTACACTTAAAAGATGAAAAGATTTTAAATTTAATTCAATCCACATTAGGGGTTGGAAAGGTTTATAAATCTAAAAGTCGTCCAGATTCAGTTGAATTACAAGTATCTTCTTTTAAGGATATGTCTGCTATTATAGAGTTTTTTGATAAATATCCTCTAATAACTCAAAAGTGAACGGATTTTTTACTTTTCAAAAAAGCCTATGAATTAATTTTAAATAAACAGCATCTTACTATGGAAGGTTTAATAAAATTAGTGGAAATAAAAGCTTTAATTAATAAAGGTCTTCCTGATCAACTTAAAGAAGCTTTCCCTAAATTTAAACTTAATAAGGGTAGATGTGAAGTTATTAAAGAAATACCTGATCCTAATTGAATTGCTGGGTTTACCAGTGGTGAAGGAAGTTTCAATGTTAGAGTATTTAAATCTTCTAGTCATGTAATAGGTTATCAAACACAATTAAGATTTCAAATAACTCAACAAGCTCGAGATAAGTTTTTAATGGAGAGATTAGTTAGTTATTTAGATTGTGGTTATATTTCTGAACGTGGAGATATTATTGATTTTAAAGTTACCAAATATTCGGATATTGTTGATAAAATAATTCCGTTTTTTGAAAAGTATCACATAATAGGAGTTAAATTGGATAATTTTCAGGACTTTTGCAAAGTAGCCAAACTTGTTGGTGATAAAGATCACTTAACAGTTTAAGGGTTAGAAAAAATTAGACTATTAAAATCTAATATGAACACATTTAGAGAGATTGACTAATGTTAATTTTCATTTGCATAGCTTTATAGACATAAGGTCAATACCTACCCTCAAAGTATAGTGTGCAAATACTTAGGTTTTTATAGATCAATCTAATTATTTGCAAGTATTATTTGTTTCATATTATATATGATAAATCTGATGGTTATGCGTAACAGAGCACTGGTTCAAATGGTTAATTCGTTAACCTAATTAGTTAAAAGCGCCGAAGATATAACGGATCTAAAACAAAACACCGACACCTTGTCCATAATAATTATATTAGGTATAATCCTAGTTTACTATACTTAAAGGTTATTTAAGTATTATTTATGGGGTAGCGGAACATTGGGTAAATAGGTTTTAAATAGATAGTAACTAGTATTACGGGTTGGTCTTTTATTAATTTATAATAACTGACTATATAGTTAGTTACGTCTATTTCATAATTACATTTGTAATTTGCTCGCTATATAGCGGGTTACCATACATATCCCAAGTGAGAATGCTGACACGAGTAACGAAAAAGAGAACTTAGTATAACACTAAGTGTAAAACGTTCTCTCGCCTTAAGCTTATGGGAAAGTTAATCGGTCTCTAAATTAAACCTAAAGGATAAAATGATGAGGAGATTATATGTGACAACATAAAGAAATTGAGTAAAATGTTCTGGAAAAGCATATAATATACAAGAAAGGAGAAATTGTTCTAGGTTATAAACTAAAAAGATGATACTAGTTTCCTTGTATATACTAAAACCGTACCTAAAAACTACCACAAGTAAGCTAGTAGAGAATACGAAGGCGTTTGAGCTAACAATCATTAAGGAACTCGGCAAATTGACACCGTAACTGAGGGAGAAGGTGTGCCATTCCTACTGATTAATATCAGTTTAGGAAGAGGAGACATAAAATGGTGTTGCACGACTGTTTAATTAAAACACAGCACTTTGCGTAAGATGTAAATCAATGTATAGAGTGCGCTATCTGCCCAATGATGGCTGGTTAACGGATTTACTTAGACGACTAAAATAGGCTAGGTTTTGAAGGAACCCCCATTTAATGGCGGCCTTACCTATGAGGGTCCTAAGGTAGCGAAATACCTTGGCATTTAAATGATGTCGCGCATGAATGATCTCACGATGCAACAGCTGTCTCAATGATTGGCTCAGTGAAACTGGAATGGCAGTGAAGATACTGCCTATCTCTAGATAGACGAGAAGACCCCATGCAGCTTTACTGTTACTAGTTATAGGGTATAATTTAACAGGTTTTAGGGAATAAGGTAGTTGAGCGACAAAATTGAAACACCTTTACTCTGGTTGTTATATCAGTAGAATAGGTTACATTATTGTAACTGACGTCTGAATGTTATCCATAAAAGGAGGGAGATTATATCAAGCTCAGGAGACAATGGCTAGCAGATGGTTTATGCGGGGCACAGATCCCATAAAGAGTACCTGGGAGTATCCAAATTTATTTTTGTAATATGCTATACGCAAATTATATAGGGCTTTTATTAAATAATTGCCTTGTATATTTTAATTTTTTAATTACTATATTTACTTTGTTATTTTTTATATTTACAATTTTTTTTAAAAAAAAATGGTATCTATAACTAATTCAGTTATATTTCTATTTAAGTTAGAACTAAAACAATTTAATATAAGTAAGATTTTACCTATGTGGAAAATAGGTGTATATATAGTATTAATAATTACTATCTAATTGTAAAAGAAGATATTATTATAACACTATTAGTTATTTTTTTTACAGAATATCTGTATAAGAAATGATGTTGATATATACTTCCAAAGTTTAATGGCTTAATCTTGCTTTACTGTTTGACATACACGTCTATCAGTTGCGTAAGCAGGGCATAAAGACCGCAAGACGCAGTAAGGAAAGGTCTTGTATTATTGAAAAAGCTACGCTGGGGATAACAGGCTAATTGCGCCAGAGAGTACAAATTGAGTGCGCAGTTTGGCACCTTTGACATCGGGGATTTCATTTCGTGAGAGATGATTAGAAGTAACCTATATGCTGGGACATTTTTAAACATAAAAACAACCAGCAGGGAAGTTTAAATTTTTATTATTTAAACCCCTCAACGACTACACGGTTACACCCAGAGTCACACTTATTACTCGGAAAGACTGGGTGAAGATATAGTCTAAACCTTAAGGAGACTTAAGAGTCAAAGTTTTTAATTTTTCTTCTTTAGATAATTTCCTATTTAAAGTGTATTAGTTTACAATTTATTAATTTAATCATATTTTCCTAACTTTTTTTTTTGCATATATTATGATATATGCAAAAAAAAAAGTAAATGAGATGTGGCTCACTTATAGCAATTAAGCGGTTTGTTGACTATAAGTGGGTAAATCTTTGTCGCTATTTGTTTTAACGTGATTAAATTAGTTCAACTCTAACTTTGGAAGTGAAGTTAATTAAGATGTTTTACAATTTAACATGTAAAAAGTTATTTGTATTTTTACAAATGATACTTATAATTTAAAACCAAATTGGATAATAGAAAGTTGATTCAAATTAATAAGTAAAAAAAATTAACTTATATTTAACAATACTGATTAAGAGGAATACTTTATTTTTAATAAACAATGATGAAAAAAATTTTAAACCGTACAGTCAATACTGACTTTAAACATATTATATCTCTGGACGTCTTACGTAATAGAGCTTTTTATACTACAAATAGAGAAAAAGATGTTAAATTTAACTTCACAAAATTTTACTCTAATGCTGATTTGCTAAAATTAGAAATACTTAATGAAAACAGAGATAAATCTGGTATATACATGTGAAAGAATAATAACAGTAAAAAATTCTATATAGGTAGTTCTGTCGACCTAAAACGTCGTTTTACTTCTTATTTTAATTTAAATTACCTTGTTAAAGAATCTAGGCTGTATCTACATAGAGCTCTTTTAAAAGAAGGTTATTCTGCCTTTAGTTTATATGTGTTAGAGTATTGTGAGAAGGAAAATCTTATTGATAGAGAACAATATTACTTTAATTTATTGAAACCTACTTATAATCTTTGTATTACAGCTGGGTCTACTCTTGGAATATCTCACAGTGAAGATACAAAAGAAAATATAAGTAAATCTAAAAAAGGTACATATTCTGATGAGGATAACCATTTTTATGGAAAAACTCATACTTTAGAAGCTAGAGAAAAAATGGTAGAAGCTAAATTATCTAAACCTCTCTCTGAAGAGACAAAAGAAAAAATTAGCACTAAGATGAGAGGTAGAAATTTATCTGAAGAACATAAGACTAATCTATCTTTATCAAAAAAAAATCAAAAAAGAATATGTGTCTTAAATATTCATACAAATCAAGAAACTATTTTTGATTCTATAAGTAAAGCAGAAAAATCTCTAAACCTACCTAAAGATTCTATAAGGGCTAATCTTAGATCAAAGTCTGAGACTCCTTATCGGGGAGTATTTAAAGTTTTATACCCATCTATCTAATTCTGATTCTATCGTAGAAAATTTCTATTGTAGATTTGTATTTTGTATTTTTATATACAAGCTAATCAAAAAAAAAAAATAAATGTATTTATAAAAGAGAAAGGAATATATCTGCCTACTCTCACTTAATCTTGTTAAATTAATCTTGTTAAATAATGTTCATATTCATAGGATGGAGCTAGTAAGCGATGTCGGCTTAGCTCATCCACATGAATGCAGGAATCATGAAGGGTACGACTGTTCGTCGATTAAAGAGCTACACGAGCTGGGTTAAATACGTCGTGAGACAGTATGGTTTCTATCTTCTAGAGGAAATTGGAGTAAAATAAGGATAGCCCCTTCGTACGAAAGGAGTTGGGTATGGTAACCTATGGTTTACCTGTTGTTTATGCGCTTAATATTAACCTGATAAATTACGGCAAGAATAGGTTCTCCTTAATAGGTAGAGAATGGGTATCTACAGAAGAAGGAGAGTAATATAGATAGATTCATGTGAATTTATTACCTATTTGAGCTATAGATGGTAATACTTTTATACTCAAGTATTTATACATAGTATAGGCATGGCAGGAAAGCTATGTTAGTTAAGATAAGTGCTGAATGCATCTAGGCACGAAGCTTACCTTAGGATACTCTTAGAAACGTAGTATAACATTACGAATCCCATTTTTTCATAGGGTTAGTGCTAGAAAAGTAGCTGCAACAGTTAACTCTAGTTCTAACAACATGGTTAAGGGGTGAATAGGCTTTGGCTGAAAGGGCTTTGATGTTCTTAGGTATAAAGTACTAATTTTTATCATTAACTAAATAACATACTTATCATTAAAAATACTTTATTTAGCCTGGTTTGCATAATAGTAATGCACCCGTTTTGTAATCGGAAGATATGAGTGCAATTCTCGTACTGGGCTATTTAGATATTTCCCTCCCCACAAGCTTTCGGTAATTTTTCTTTTGCTTAACTGTTATTTTATTTTTTATAGTTTCTTTTTTTTTCTATGGAAAAAAAAATAAACAAACAGAAAAAAAAAGAAACTATAGCAATAAACCATGAGCAAAAAAAAAATTAGGGAAGAATTAACGCGGATTGATGTAAGAGTAACATACCTGGCTCATGACCAGTAAATAGAGGTGCAAGTCCTTTGTCCGCATAGTTAAAGGCTATAGCTTAATAGGTAGAGCAAGCTGCTCATAACAGCTCAGATGAGTGTTCAAATCATTCTAGCCTTATAGGGAAATAAACAATATTGTTACTTTTACATAGTATTTAAATACTGTTTTTTTTTTACTCTTATATTTTGCGGTTTTAAGCATTTATATAAAATCTAAGGCCCAATAGTCAAGTGGTTAAGACGTAACATTTTCACTGTTAAATGCGCGGGTTCAAACCCCGCTTGGGCTTACTTTATAAGTTATTTTTATGTATTAACTTAAGGGGATATAGTTTAATTGGTAAAACTGCGATTTTGCATATCGTTATTTTAGGATCGAGTCCTAATATCTCCATTAATGTTTAAAGAGACTAGGCTCGAGAAGCTCTTTAAAATTGAAAGTTTAAACTAGTGAAGTTACAATTTGATTTTAATTGTAAGTAAAGTGCAACTCTTTATTAAACTTATGGAAAGAATAATTAGTATATTAAAAATAGGGTTCGAATCTTTTTGTCCTTAAAAAGATGTTACTTTCCTACTTGCATGTTTTACTACCTTCATCATTATCAACTCAGGGTTGAGGTAAGCTAAGTTTTTGTGTCTTATCTATATTAGGTACTTTATTTACTATTTTTAATATAGATGTAGTTTATTTAAGTTTCTCTTTACTATTTAAAGAGGGAGAAAGCAGTTTATTTATGTTTTTTGGTAAAGGTGAGTCAGAGTTATATATACTAAATACAATACCAGTTATAATTTATTTGGATGTCATTTCTGATAGAAATAAGATTTTAAATGAAAATAGAGGAAAATCAGGTATATATAGGTGAACTAATGTAAATAATTAAAAATCTTATGTGGGGAGCTCAACCGATTTAACTAGAAGATTTCAGTATTATTTTAATACCACTTATATGCTTAGTTACAAGAGTAAATCTAAAATATATTCTTCTTTATTAAAACATGGATACAATGCTTTTACATTAGACATTTTAGAGTATTGTGAAAAAGAAGAGCTTATTACTAGAGAGCAGTATTATATTGATGAAATAAATCCTTCTTATAACATATTAAAAATAGCAGGCTCGTCTAACGGATTTACACATTCAGAAGAAACAAAAAGACTTATGAGTGTGAATAACACCAAAGAAAAACATCCTTTTTTTGGTAGAAAACATAGCGAAATTTCGAGAGCAAGTATGATACTTAATTAAAAAACTGCTTTAGCCGTGGATATTATAGACACTATAAACGGAGAAGTAAAAAGTTTCTGGATCTAATTCTGAAGCAGCTAGATTTTTTAATGTAAGTGAATGATCCATACGTAGTTATAAGAAAAGTGGAAAGTTATATTTAAATAGATATATAATAAAAACCCCCCAAAAAAAAAAAAAAAGCTTGAGAAGCTCAATTGGCTGAGCGGAACTCTGAAGATGTTTAGGTTATAAGTTCGAATCTTATCTCAGGCAATAACTTGTTTTTACATCTAATAAACTTATCGACATGGTTTATTATTTGTATTTACATAGTAGATAATATAAATATATAGTATAGTATAGAGTAGAGCGGAACTCTGAAGATGTTTAGGCTATAAGTTCAAATCTTATCTCGAGCATATTATTTAAACAGTAGTATTTAGTTTATTATAAAAGATTAATTATAAACGGTATACAGCTTAATAATTATTTAATTTTTATGATGAATGAAAATACTACTAAATTTAGGTTATTTAAGGTGTATTTAGCTATTTTATAATGTATTATACATTTAGGGTGAATTAATTTATTTTCCTTAATTTTTTTCTTTTGCTCATGGTTTATTGCTATAGTTTCTTTTTTTTTCTGTTTGTTTATTTTTTTTTCCATAGAAAAAAAAAGAAACTATAAAAAATAAAATAACAGTTAAGCAAAAGAAAAATTACCGCAAGCTCTCCCATATTGCTGGGGGGGGAGGGAAGTTGTATTTATACTTTTTTACTTCTATATATACTTTTTTTACTTCTATATATTTGTATTGCTTATAGAATATTTGTATATCTTAAGGTTTATTTACACAGTATCCTAAAATAGTTTTTATTTTTAGTATTAAAAATGGGTATGCTGAAATTGGTAGACAGGTCCCGCTTAGGACGGGGTGAAATTAATTCATATAAGTTCGAGTCTTATTACCCATAAATATTATAATAACGTATTATTCTATAAAATTTACATATTTTAATTTATTTTTTAATATGTTCATCATTATTAATATGTAGTAGACTAATGGTAAGTCATAAATTTTTGGTATTTACTTATGGGTGTTCGAATCACCCCTACATAAAAAAAGGTGGATATAGTTCAATTGGCAGAACAACTGTATGTGGCACAGTAAGTTCCCTGTTCGATTCAGGGTATCCTCCCAGTATAGTGATACATATAGGGTTGTTATTTTATGTGCTATATATGTCTATATACCTTTATACACGTTTATAGACTAACATAGTTTACCTATTACATGTGCTATAAAATATACTTACACCAATATGGTTTAGATAGGGAATATGTTGTTGTATGTTATACAATAATAAGCCAGGATAGTTCAATCGGTAGAACATTAATTTCATGCATTAATAGTGGGAATTCAAATTTCTCTCCTGGCTCGCGTAAATTACTTTATATAATTTGTGTTATCTTCGTTTCACCTGCTTTTTTTATTTATATAAATAAAAAAAAAAAGCTGGACACACTTTTTAATTGTCTTTTTTTTTACAATTAACTTTTTATGAAATGTAACCATGTTACATTATAGTATAATGAATACCAGTTTATGGAAAAGAGCATTATACAAATGTAAGAGCAATTAGGGGGGACTCATAACGAAACCCTTTTCGCTGCAAGCTACCCTTTCCTATATCATCTTGGCTTTTGTCATTTTGACATGCTGGGTTATTTTTATACGGAGGGACGAATACCATTTTTGTATATGCCCTATACCTAGAATCCTTACTTTTATTAAGGGAACTTGATTTGGGAAATTATAAGTCTTGTTTCTTGAATTTTTATTTGTTATGTACGTTATTTGTGAAGGTTTGGAGGATTATTGGACTCTTGTGGTTTTCCTTACTTTTTTATACATATATCATGATATTAAAAAAATAAAAAATCAAAAAGTAAGGAGTAAGGAAACCCTTATAAACCCTTACTAAACAGTATACCACAACGTTAACAATTAAAAATCACCTTACATAATACTTTGTTAATTAAATTATGTTATCTTGATTAAAGAAAAGGAGATGAACGTGGATTATCTACTATTATATTTATGCCTTGTTACAATACATCACCAGAATTGATGTACAGGCTCCAGCTATGGAATTGGATACTAATCGTTCCATGTATATAATGGAATTGTACTAGTTCTAAACAAAAGCATAAAAAACTTTTATATTGTTTTTAAACTTGTGATACAAATGTAATTCATCCTAATTTTATTATATTTAATTTTTTTAGGAGAATAGTAGGGAAGTCCAGTGATTTAAATATAGCTTTTTAAAAAGTGAGGTAAAAGCTTGGGTAATCCACAGAAATTAAGATAATAAAAACTTTCAGTTTTTTATTATAACTATGAAATAAAAAGCCTTAATTAATCTTTATTTTAGTTAAATATTACGTACATGACCCGGCTTACTTGTATCCAAGTTATATATCTTATGTTGTCTTAAAATAAAGATATATTCAAAAAACCTTAGGCTACTAATTCTAATACATAGTATAGCAAACATAACAAATTAGTTTAGTAAAACAGTTGCATGTTGTACAGACAATTCTTTTAAAGTATACGATATATCACAAAAAAATATTTTTTTTTCATTGTTTAATTGTGTTATGAATTTAGACATATTTGGTAAAAGATTGATTTTTATATCTATTGGATATAAAGTATTTTTCTTTCAAGTTATTTCTCTTTATGACAACATTATATAATAATTAATAACTTGTTCTCAGTTTTCCATATTTATTATTTTGTAACAAATACAGCTGAGCTGATACGATATAGAAATTCATTATAATACACATTAAAGGTTGAGTACTACTTTTTTTTTATTAAAAAAAAAAACATCTCTTAGTTACCTTATAGAGTACATTGTATATTATAAACAGGTTAGAGCCAGGTTGGTTAGGCGCCTCATTTGAGTTGAGGATTTGTTATGTTTGAATCATAATAACCTGGAATAGGATTTTAAATCATTATTTATAAATACATATAGTAGTATATTTGATATGTAATGTATTACTTCATAATTCTATCACCTTTATATTTAGATTATAGATTATAAGGATTAACTTTATGCCTAGTACATATTTAAAACCATTTCTTTTTTTATTGTAACATTTTTTTCGGAACAATTTAATAAAATTTATACTTGTAGTAGAACATAATATAACAATATGAAATACAATACAATAATTAGCCCACTAGACCAGTTTGAAATTAGGAACTTATTTAGTATAGATACACCATTATTAGCAAACATGAACCTATCTATTACTAATATAGGGTTGTACCTGACTATTGCTGCTTTCATAGCTTTCTATGTTAGTATTTTAGCTACTAACCACTCCAAAATAACTCCAAACAAATGATCTTTAAGTCAAGAAACCTTATATGCAACTATACATAGCATTGTTGTAAGCCAAATTAATAATAAAAATGGTCAAGCTTACTTTCCATTTATGTATGCATTATTTATTTTCATTTTAATAAACAATCTAATAGGAATGGTTCGGTCAAAACACCTTTATAGCATTGTTAATAACAATAATGATTTTAAAATTATAAGCCAGAGGTGTAAAACGGATAATGGTTTAAACTACATAGTCTTAGTTTAATTACGAGTAATTGAAAAGTTCCAAATAAAAAAGCCGGCCGAGTGAGGGTTTATTCATATTCTACTCTTTCTGATAATAATCATCCAAATAAAGATAGCTCCTCTCTGGTTATTAATCCTCATTATCTAACGGGATTTATAGACGGTGAAGGTTGTTTTAATATTTCTATCCTTAAAAACAATGAATTATTAACAGGTTGACAAATTATACCTGCATTTCAAATATCTTTACATGCTAAGGATAAAGAGTTGTTAGAGTGAATTCAAAAATCATTAGGTGTAGGTCGTATTTATAAACACGGCCCGGATTCTTTATATTATCGTATCTTTGGTTTAAATAATTTAAGCGTAATAATAAAACATTTAGACAGTTTTCCTTTACTTACTCAAAAACAAGCTGATTATATTTTATTTAAGCAGGTTGTTGAATTAATGAATATAGGAGAACATTTAACTCAACAAGGAATTTTGAAAATAATAAATCTAAAGGCTTCTCTTAATAGAGGTTTACCGGATAAATTAAAGGAAGAATGGTTAAATATTACTCCTGCTGATAGACCTACGGTTTTATCTAGCCCTATAAAGGATAAGCAATGACTAGTAGGTTTTGTAGAGGGAGAGGGGTCTTTCCAAATTATTACTCAAAAAAAAAAAGATAAAATAAGAGTATCTTTAAGGTTCACTTTGACTCAACATATTCGTGACAATATATTAATGAAGAGTTTGGTGGAATATTTAGGCTGCGGTAGATATATTCCTACAGCTACTCGAAAAGAAGTTTATTTTACTGTTTCTAACCAGAAGGATATAAACAATATTATTATACCTTTATTTCAGAAATATCCCTTATTAGGTTCTAAACAACAAGATTTCTTGGATTTTGTTAAAGTATCCGAATTATTAAAATCTAAAGCTCATCTTACTGAAAAAGGGTTAGAACTGATTAATGCTATTAAAAGTGATAGGGCCATTAGAATAAAAAACCCTTACGGTTCCAAGAACGAAAAATAGAAAATATCTAAACTTACTCTTACTTATATTAAATTATCTTATTTATAACCATTATCTTATTTATAACCATTATCTTATTTATAATTATTATGCATTATTCATATTACACTCTGTATGGAAAGGTTAAAAGGAGCCTACATATATATATTATCAAAACATTTAGCTTAACGAATTTAAAAAACAAAATTATAAGACTATATTCTTCAAATACTTCTAATTACCCTAGATATAATCTTAATAACACTTATTATCTTAATCCTTATTATATTACAGGTCTTGTAGATGCAGAGGGTTGTTTTACAACATCTATCTATAAAGATTGTAGAATGAAAACAGGATGAAAAGTTAAACCTATATTTCAACTTAATTTACATAAAAAAGATCTAAAAATATTAGAAGCTGTACAAAAAACATGGGGTGTAGGTAAAATATATAAACATGGTCAAGATTCATTTATGTATCGTGTTAGCTCTTTAAAGAATTTAAGAGTAATAACAAATCATTTCGATAATTATCCTTTAATAACTCAAAAATTAGCAGATTACCTATTATTTAAACAATCTATTGATTTAATACAGAAAAAGTTACATCTAACTGAACAAGGTTTACTAAAATTAGTTGGTATAAAATCTGTATTAAACTGGGGTTTATCTGAAAAATTTAAAGAAACATTTCCTAATATGATACAAGTAGTAAGACCAAAGGTTGATACTTCAGAAATAAAAGATGTTTATTGACTAATAGGGTTTGTCTTGTTTTTTTTGACGTAATTTCTTTCAGAAATTACTAAAAAAAAACTAGGGGAAGGATCTTTTATGGTTATTATTCAAGAATCTGTTTGGTCCCCCCCCCCGAAGGGGGGGACCTAAAAGCAAAAAAACAACAGACAATATAGGTTTAAGATTTGTAATAACTCAACATTCTAAGGATTCAGTATTATTTGATAATATTTCAAATTATTTAGGTTGTGGGAAATGTTATTTTAGCCGTAATGAAGTAAATTTAGTTGTTTCAACTTTTTCTGACATAAATAATAAAATTATATCTTTATTTAGTAAATATCCCTTACTAGGTACTAAAAAGGAAGATTACCTAGATTTTTGTAAAGTAGCCGAGTTAATAAAATCTAAAGATCATTTAACAAAGCAGGGTATAGAAATTATAAAAAGAATTAAAAGTAATATGAATAGTAAAAGAATACATTCTTAACTAAACATATTAGATATAAAATAGTCTAACCCAAATATTTTGTTTTTAATTACGCTTTATTATATTTGATAATATTATACGTAAATTTTTACTATATGCTGAAAACTTCTAATGCTTTAGATACGATCATTAATAATAAATTGGACAATATTTGTATTATTCATTATAGTTAAAAGACGTAATAACTCTAAAGATAAAACAATGAAAAATCAGCAGGAAACCAACAGATACTACGAATACTTTAGACAAAGAATAGTGTATACTAGAGGGATCCTCAGAGACTACACGTAAAAGGCTGCTCATATTACTAAATAGAGCAGTCAAGATATAGTCCGACTTGATATGTCTATATGTCTATCAAGAAGTCCTTATAGTTTTGCCTCAACATCTCATTTTATCTTAACATTCTCACTTAGTTTTACTGTTGTATTAGGTGCAACAGTTTTAGGATTCAAAGAGCACGGATTAAAATTCTTTTCTTTATTTGTTCCAGCTGGTTGTCCTTTAGCATTATTACCTTTACTGGTATTAATTGAATTCATAAAAAGAAGTAAGTAAACTTCTGTTGTGACTAAGAGCCAAATTCCGGGGAAGCCCTAAAGCTATTATTACCAAACATTAATCCTAAAAGGGATACGGTGCGGATGCTCTAATCAAGCATGTATGGTAAGAAGATAATAGATAAATCAATAGGTTTAATGGGTAATCGCGGATCTAAAACACCTATCATCTGAAAATTTAAATTTTTAGGATTGATGTGTAAAAGAGCAACGAGTAGACGGTTCTTCAAAATCAATTGATTTAGATTTTGTAAGGTGTACTCTTGTCGCCATGAAAGTGGTTTTTGAGTAGAAATTAGTAACTCAAAATTAAAGTTTCTGTATTAGTTTTGATCTAATCATAAAAATTGTACATAGTACATATACGAATTTATGGTTGTTTACTTAACCTTTTTGCTACTACTCATGATCTCAGCCGGACACATATGTATTCTCATTCTGTGGCAACTAAGAGCCGGTCTAAAAGTATGCTATTAACTCATCCCGCTTCGATAGAAATTAGGACTTGTGTTCTAAATAATAAAAGAACTATGTCCACATCGGCTAGACCAGTACCTGTTAGAGTTTATATAAATTCAGATGAGGAAAAAGAATATATTATTAATGAAAATAAAGGACGGTCAGGTATCTATCGTTGAGAACACATAGACTCAGGAAAAAGTTATATAGGGTCAGCTAAAAATCTGAGTAGTAGGTTAAAGCAATATTTTAATTATAATCACATCTCTTATCCTAAAAGGAACATGGCCATTTACAAATCCCTTTTAAAACATGGTTATGCGAAATTTAGATTAGAGATTTTAGAATATTGCTCGACCGATAAATTATTAACTAGAGAGCAATTCTACTTTGATAATTATAATCCTGAATATAATCTTTTAAAAATAGCCGGATCTCCATTAGGTTACAGACATAGTGAAGCAGCTAAAGCTCGAATAAGTCTAGCGAATAAAAATAAAATAGTATCAGAATCAACACGTTATCTTAAAAGAAAAAAGTCTATTAGGTAAAACTTTGGATAGCGAACGTTTGGAGAAAATGCGTGTAGGTAATGTATTAAAGCAGCCTGTTCTGTTAACTAACACGGAAACGGGTGACACCTTAGAATTTTCTTCGATGACAGATGCGGGTAAATTTCTGGATATATCTAGGATAACCGTAAGTAAATATTTATTAAATAATTTATCTTATAAAGGGTATACTTTTGCTAAAGCCCCTTCAAAGGACAAAGATATTAATTTATCTGAGCCATTGTCTCCTAATCTTGTTAACCAACAGCCTATCCGTCTAACGAATAAGTTAACAGGAGTTTCCCAAGAATTTACCTCTATGACAGAAGCGGCCGAATACTTGGAAATATCTAGGGCCGCACTTTGATACTTTTTTAAAAATTCAGCTAACACCGAGAGCGAAACTATAAAAGGCTACTCAATCTCCAAAATAACGGATAGTCATGTTAAAGTTAACAGGAAATATCTCCAATTAGAGGTTACTGATATTGATACAAATGAAGTAATTATATACCCTTCGTTGACTTTAGCTGCTGAAGCATTAGGTGTAAATAGGGCTAGTATTTCAGGATATTTAGCTAAGAAACGTACTAATGCTTTTAAAAATAAATATTATTTTAAATTAGTTTAAAGATTATTTTTTATTCGTTATGTAACCTTATTAGGCTAATTATTATAGTACATCTAATATGTACGCAGGTGTTCCCTCTAGGTCTGGTTAAATCGTAGGTCAAAATGTACAGCCGTTCATACTTAGCAAGAAATGTATCTTTAGGATTAAGATTAGCAGCCAACATAAAAAGATGAGACTAGGTGACTCATTCTTACTGTGTAAAAGAGCCAAACTCCGGGGAAGCCCTAAAGCTCTAATAACTAAAGGTAAGACGGAAACTTCTTACCTGGCCTCATTAATGATTGAGGGTATAGTAACATCATTAGAGATTCTAGTAATAGAAATGGGTGATCGCGGATCTAAAATAGATAATGAACTATCTGTAAAAGAGCAACGAGTAGACGGTTCTTCCATTAGGTAAAACCAATGGTAAGGTGTACTCTAGTCGCCGGGAAAGCCGGTTCTTGGGCGAAATTAAGTAACCTAAGATTAAAGTTACCACAATAGCCTATCCTCATTTTATAATATTTCTCCTTTTGGCTTTTTATTTCCTCTATCGACATAATAGTTGAGAATAAAGAGGGAATTGAAAAGGAAAATAAAGATATAATCGGCAATTTCGTAAGATGTAAAATCATACTGTAATAATTTAAAGAAAGGATAAAGTATATAAACACCTTTAAATAAGGGGACAAAGTTTATATATACCTTTAAAGAAAGGATAAAGTTGTGAACGAATTATATTATCTTTTGTTAAAAATTCCACTAAGAGATCTGTCACATATGATAGGTTTAACTTATATAGCGTAAGATCGCGTAGATTATTGTATCCACCTAAAAAGTATGCCTTTTCTACAAAAGGTTTAATACCTTTTGGGGTGAGAGCGTTTTCAACTTCAAAAAGTGATGACTCTTCTTTTGATTTCATGGTTTTCTCTGATGCAGACAAAGACAAACTAGATATCCTTAAATATATTAAAGGTAAATCTGGAATTTATATGTGAACTAATAAATTGAATAATAAGAAGTACGTAGGAAGTTCTATAGATTTAAAGCGTAGACTTTTGGAATATTACAATGTAAATAGAATGCTAAACGAAAAAAGTATGGCTATTAATGTTGCTTTATTAAAGTACGGTTATACTAATTTTAGTTTGACTATTCTAGAGTTTTGTGCAAAAGATAGTCTTATGTCTAGAGAAAAACACTTTTTTGAAATATACTCTCCTGAATACAATCTATTAAAAACACCTGGAAGTCCTTCACGAGGATCAGGTTGAACACATTCTGAAGCTACAATAGAAAATATGCGTATAGCTGCTTCTAAGACATTCAAATCTCCGGAATTTTTAACT
Source organism: Alternaria brassicae (assembly GCA_004936725.1). Taxonomy (NCBI): domain Eukaryota; kingdom Fungi; phylum Ascomycota; class Dothideomycetes; order Pleosporales; family Pleosporaceae; genus Alternaria; species Alternaria brassicae. Next base: position 26,671 of record SMOM01000012.1, on the reverse strand, counting down.
AAATTATCTAAAGGTCAACCTAGTGGAATAGAAGTTGAGGTAACTGATTTGGAAACAAATAGTATTTCTACTTATCATGCCATTAAGGCTGCAGCTCGAGCTTTAGATATAGACAAAAGATATATTGAGCATTATATTTACTTGAAACAAGATAAACCTGTTTTAGGTAGATATACATTTAAATTAAATTCAGATCACACAAGTACAAGTACAAATATAATTTACGAAAAGGTTCAAAAAACCTCTAAGAAAGTGGAGGTTACTAACGTTGACACTAAAGAGGTTATAATATACTCTTCTATTACCGCTGCTGCTAGTAAAGTCTCCAAAATTTAATTAAAAGTTGCTCACACAACAAGAAAAGTATGAGTCGTTACTATAACTTTACTGAGAATATCTGCATTATACATATATACACTTCGAGGGTAAATTTGTGATTCGGTTATTCGTTAATAAAACACAAGACATTTTATCTTTCATTAAAACTTATCCTTCTGATATGGAAGAGAAATTAAGTTTAAAAACATCTACCCATATGCCAAAAAGGTTTCATTCAATTTACTCTCAAAAACGAATGGGGGTTACATTAACCAATTTAAGCAATATGCACTTTAAAGGGGAAATAAACATAAGAACTATGACTACTTCTTCATCTGAACTTGAACCCGTTCTAATTTATACTAATCCAGATGAGCATAAAGGATTGATCGCTAAACAAAACAAAGGTAAATCTGGTATTTATCGTTGAGTTAACAAGGATTCAGGAAAAAGCTATGTAGGTTCTTCTACTATGCTGAATGATAGATTTAGACGATACTTTAATCATAGCTATTTGTCTAGCAGTCAGAGAGGTGCATCTCTTATTTGTAAGGCACTTTTAAAATATGGTTGTGCAGGGTTTAGATTAGAGATTTTAGAATATTGTCCTATTTCAATAGTACTGGATAGAGAGCAATTCTACATAGATAAATTAAATCCTGAATATAATATCTTAAAAATAGCTGGGTCCAATCTGGGATACAAACATAGCGAACCCTCTCTTAAACTTATGAGTGATGCTTCCAAAAGTAGAAATGAATCAGAAAAAGTGCTTAAGCTTAAAAGAGAGGTTATGTTAGGGCGAAAACTATCTGAAGTTCATTTAGAAAAAATGGCTAAGAATAATCCCTTTAGAGTGTCGATTGTAATTTCTAATATCGAAACAGGAGAGAATAAAGAATTTACTTCTTTGATACAGGCTGCTTTGTTTTTAGGTGTTCATATGACTACTGTGAAAAAGTATTTAGTTAATAATAAGCCATACAAAGGTTATATGATTACTAAAGCTACATCTAATTTAGATTCCTCTTCTGTCTCTAACCTAACTAATTCAAAACAAGCTGTAGAATTAACTAACCCTGTTACAGGGATTACCAAACAATTCTCTACGATGAAAGCCGCATATCAATTTTTGGAAATATCTCATAAACGACTTTTAAACTATTTAAATAATAAGTCTTCGTCTACAAATGGGCAAGTTAGTACCATTAAAGGGTACATTATATCTAAAATAGACTCAGACTCAGTTAAACAAAACTGTAAAACTATAGAAGTTACTAATATTCAGACAAATGAAGTTATTATTTATTCTTCGATTAGTTCAGCTGGTGAAGCTCTGGGTATTCCACAGGCGAGTATTTCTGTTTATTTAAGCAGGAAACGTACTACTCCGTTTAGAGGTATTTATCTTTTTAAATTAGTTTAAGTTGTCTAACATGAGAATAAGTAGATGAGGTCAATATAGAGTCAAGCTAGTATATCTTTATATTTAAAAGATAATAGAACTAAACCTTTTAAAGGGAAATATCTGTTCAAACTAGTAGACTAGAACACTGAGGTATATGTTGTATACTTTTATAGTACATCTCGTGATTGAAGTATATATCTTTAAAAATTTAAATAAATAATATAATCTAAGGATGAAGTTGTTGGACGATTATCAGGTCATATGCTTTTAAATATCTTAAGTGGATTTACATATAACATTATGAGTTCTGGTATTATTTTCTTTATCCTAGGATTATTACCATTAGCCTTTATAATTGCATTCTCTGGATTAGAACTAGGTATTGCCTTTATACAATCACAAGTATTTGTGGTATTATCTTGTTCATATATTAAAGATGCACTAGAATTACATTAACAAGAAATAACAGGAAATGGTGTTATAGTATATTTGGTATGAAATGTATAATGTTGTTATACATTATAACCTTTTTTTTTTATAATTTGTTAGCTTTATTACCTTTTTTTTTAATTAGAAAACAGGTTTTTGTAGTTTTATCTTTTCAAAAGATGTATTAGAATTACATTAAAGGTATATTACCTTTATTTTCTACCCCCCCCTAATTTTTTGAGTTCTTTCACTAGCGAAATAACGTCAAAAAAAATTAGGGCTTCCTTACTTGCTTTTTTATTTCTGTTTGTTTATTTTTTTTTCCATATAAAAAAAGAAACTAAAAATAAAAAAGTAAAAGGGAAAAGAATTAGACAACAAGTTTTTGTAATTTAATCTTTTTCACGAAAGATCTATTAGAACTACATTAACTGCGGTATAATGTTGTATTCTAAAGAATTATACTTTTTAAAAAAGTCCCGTACTATAGAAAAAAAGGGGTGTGTTGCATAGGGCTATGCATTTTGATTGCAGATCATAAATATAAGGTTCAACTCCTTCATATCCCTAGGTTATACCTATCAGTATAATATTTTTATAGAAAAAAAAACTCTTTTATCCCTCCCCTCGGGGGAGGATAAAATATATAAATAAAAAATAGTGTAGTATTTGAACTCACCTATACAAAATTTTTCAGAATAATTTAAAGGTAATAGTTACTTACTCTCTAATTTTTTTGGGTAATTTATAAATTACCCTGTAAAAAAAGTAACCGTAACCCCTCCCCCGCAAGCTTGCGGGGGATATAGTAATTTCGAATACTCGAAATTACGTCGAAGAAAAAATAAATTAGAGGGTAAACCCCCTCTTGGGGAGTAGATATCTTTATAACATTATTTAATCGCCTTTATAGCTCAATGGTAGAGCGGAATACTGTTAATATTCTGATAAATGTTCGATTCATTTTAAAGGCTTCCCCCCCCTATACAATTTTTCTCAGAATAATGTTAGGAAAATAGTTACTTCCTGTAGGATGTAAAAGGGGAGTTCGAATCTCTCTATTCTGATATGTTACTAAATTCATTAATATTATTACTTTTATCTAATGCTATTACATCAAGACGAGACAAATCTATCTTGTACTCTAGAGCAACGATTACTATCTTACTTATTTCAGCTTTTATAGCTTATGATAATTTATCTCTTTTATTTTTAGCAAAAGGTATAGGAATATTCGGTGGGTTATTCCATACTACAGCTACTACGAATTTTTTCCACCTATTTATCTTTTTAATAACTAGCGTTATCTTATTGTTAACTTCATTTTACCCTAGAAAAGTTTGATTGAAAGAATATAGCAGCCCGACTAGACTTTTATTTACAAAATTAGTTTATTACGGAACCTTACTTTTAAATAAAATGGGAGAGCAGTTTAAAATAATAGAATACTCCTTAATTATCTTATTTATTGTTACAGGAAGTGTTTTTCTAATTTCTACTAGTGATTTAGTATCCATATTCCTATCTATAGAATTACAAAGTTATGGACTGTATTTATTATCAACTATCTATAGAGATTCAGAACCCGCTACTTCAGGTGGTCTTATGTATTTTTTACTAGGGGGATTGTCATCCTGTTTTATACTATTAGGTACAGCGTTACTTTATGCAAATTCTGGTACCACAAACTTAGACAGCTTATATATTATAACTAGCATATCTAATGTAAGTAAAGACAACCTTACAGGGCTACTATATTGATATAAATCTTACTATATACACATAAGTTTACTATTTATAGCTGTAGGATTCTTATTTAAAGTTTCCGCTGCACCATTCCATTTTTGAAGTCCTGAAGGATGATGTGGGAAATCATCCATAACACTGTAATCGTGTTTACGGGACAAACTGCCAAATTCCGGGGACCCCCTAAAAATCCAAGTACCAAGCTATAGTATAAAGGCTATAAGTGGATGAACTAATCACTCATGTAAGGTAACAACCTTGGAAGCTTCTGAAAAGAATATGGGTAATCGCGGATCTAAATCAGTCACTGTTTTATCTCTAAATCATTTTGCTAATTTTTGCACATTATAATTTTATCTCCTTCATTTTCTCCTTGCCTGTGCTGCACTCTAATGTGTTAGTTTTCTCTTCTACTTCGACTTTATTAGTACATGTGAAACATTCCAGAACGGCTCCCCTACTTTGTGGAAAACAAAACCTTTATAAGAGTAGTCCTACGAAACCACACATAAACGGGTGATTTCGTGGTTATTCTACGAATTCTTCATCTATTGCACCGTCTTTTCAGCCAGTAAATATATATAGAAATGCTGATATAGATCGAGGCGTTAGTACTAAAAGAAAATAAAGGTAAATGCGGGGTATATAGCTGAACAAATTTAATCGTTAGGAAAAAGATAGTGAGGTAGTAGTGTTAATCTGGAGATGAGATTGAAATGTTATAATAACATTTATTTCTTAGAATCAGCAATAAAAAAGAGGAAAAGTTTAATCTACAGTGGTTTGCTAAAGTATGGTTATTCTAATTTTACTTTAGAAATCCTGGAATATTGTGATTCATCCGAAACTATACAAAGAGAGCAATATTATCTGGATTTATTAAAACCAGAATATAATATTTTACTAAAAGCTGGTTCTCGATTAGGTTCCAAACATTCTGAACAAACAATAGCCAAAATATCTGCCGCGGCTATAGGTAACAAAAAACAGTACAGGAGGTAAAGGACGTAAACGAGCAGAAGGAGCAGGAAGTCCTAGTGTACCGGTAGAAGTACTTGATAAGGAAACTGGAGTAAAAAGAATATATCCTTCAATGAGTGAAGTAGGGGAAGCCTTAGGTGTACCTACAGGAAGTATTAGAATGTATTTTTCTAGAAATACCCAGAAGCCATATAAAGGAAGATATTTATTGCAAAAATTAAAAAAGGTTTAACTATGTGACTGTAAAAGAGCAACGAGTATACGGTAGTTGATATGATTTATCATATTTAAGATGTATTCTATCAGGTTTCGAGAGAAACCGTTCAGTAAAAAATCCCTTCTAACCAACTTATGCCAAGACGATTTTATACAACTAGTAATAATATTAACCCTAAGACATCTTCTCTTATTATCCTACCTTGATTTGTGACAGGCTTTACTAACTTTTTTTTACATATATAATGATATATGTAAAAAAAAGTAATTGCAGAAGGATGTTTCACCATTATTGCACGTAAATCACCTAGAAGCAGCACCGGTTGAAAAATCGAAGCTAATTTTATTATAAATCTTCATAAAAAAGATGTTAAACTCTTAAAAGCTATTCAAGATTTCTTTGGAGGTATAGGACGAATAAGTAAAGAGAGAAATGATTGTCGTGATTTTACAGTTAGTTCTTTAGATCAAATCATCACAAAAATTATCCCTCATTTCGATAAATACCCGTTAATCACTCAAAAGCTTGCGGATTATATTTTATTTAGAGAAGTTATTATGATAATGAAAAAAGGTGAACATTTAACATCTTCAGGTTTAAAAGCCATTATTAACATCGAGAGCTTCTATTAACAGAGGATTGACTCCTGCTAACTTTTTTTTAATATATTATAATATATTAAAAAAAGTCAGAAATAAGCTTTTCCTAGTTATGCTCCTGTCCATAGACCTTTAATTGATGCACAAACGTTGCTTCCTATTAATCCTTATTGAATAGCAGGTTTTGCTTCCGGTGATGTTCTTTTATGGTTAAACTGAGAGTTAGTGATGCTTACAGTGCAGGAGGTCGTGTTGATTTGGCCTTTGTTTCGAACTCAACATTCTCGTGATCTGTCTCTTATTAAGTGTTTAGCTTATTGCTTTTCATGCGGACAGTTTTATACTTATAAGGATTATGCGGAATTTAAATGTAGTAATTTATAGGAGATCTATGAAACAATCTTACCCCCTTTTTCCTTAAATACCCTATTCTGGGTGTGAAATCAAAAGATTTCGAAGATTGAGTTAAGGCTGCGGAGATTATTAGTTCGAAAGCTCATCTTACTAAGGAAGGGTTGGAGCAAATTAGAGCGATTAAGGCTGGAATGAATAGAAAAAGAGAGAATGTTAAATAGTTTTTATTTTTATATCATAATTGTCTCGATCATGTTATATATTATTATTATTATAAAGTTATTAAGCTTATTTGTATGATAAATTTTACTTCCGAGGACGTTTATGATGCTATTCCTACTGTTGTTACAACTTTTGTAGCTATAATAGCCAAAATTTCTATTTTTATTTTCTTATTAGAATTAGTTCACTATACAAGTAAACCAATACTAGATCTAGATTTTTCTTGAACAAATAGCTTATTACTTAGCTCTCTTCTATCTTTAGTTATAGGAACAGTGGTAGGGCTAACACAGTCTAGAATAAAAAGACTTTTTGCGTTTAGTACAATATCACACGTAGGGTTTATATTATTAGGTTTAAGTATACACACTGTAGAATCAACACAAGCCTTTATGTTCTACTTAATTCAATATTCTATCTCAAATTTAAATGCTTTTATATTAATATTAACGATTGGTTACTCTCTTTATTGTTATGTAGATAATACAAATTCTACCAAAAATATTGGAAAAGAACAGGATAGTAATGAAAAACAAAAGGATAGTAATGAAAACAATGGTAATTTAACGGATGTTAATAATTCTCCTATTCAACTTATTGATCAGTTGAAAGGATATTACTACATAAATCCTGTTATAGCCTTAAGTTTAGGGATAACTTTATTCTCTTTTGCGGGAATACCACCTTTAATAGGGTTCTTTGGTAAACAGATGATTTTAAGTGCAGCAATTGATAACGGGTATATTTTTATGAGCTTAGTTGCTATATTAACAAGCGTTATAAGTGCTGTATATTATTTAGCTATAATAAAACAAATCTTTTTTGATAAACCAGATTACCTAGTAAACGATGAACTAAAAGATTTTAATGCAGATGGTTTAATAACTGAAAAAAATACTATCGTTAAAAAAGTGAATGTAAATATAAACAATATTGTTATATCAACCTCATTAAGTTTATCTATTTCAGTTATTACATTAGTAATAACATTATTTATTTTTATACCTGAAGAATTATTAAGTTTAGCTAATATATTAGCATTGATCATTTTTAATTTATAAATGACAAGTACAACTTTTTTCATTATTTTTATACCTATATTAGCTATTATATTATTAGCGGTTAATTTAATCTTAGCACCCCACAATCCTGGAATTTGATATAGGAAATCAAATATTAGGGATAAACTGCCCAACTCCGGGAAACCCCTAAAGCTTCTGATACCAAGCTATAGTATAAAGGCTATAAGTGGATGAACTAATTACTCATGTATGGTAATAATTCAGAAGATATCTGAAAAGATAATGGGTGATCGCGGATCTAAATCAGAGTTTAAATTAGTAGATCGAGAGAAATCTTATGTTAAACTCTGTAAAAGAGCAACGAGTAAACGGTAGTTCATGAGGTAATATCTTACCTCATGTAAGATGTACTCTAGCGGGTTTCGAAAGAAACTATCAAGTCAAAATCCTTTCTAACCTTATAAATTACACTACCTTTTTCTCACAACACAAGACAGGGTAAACACCTTTCAGCTGCGAAATTATACTAACCACCCATCTACATTAAACTTAAACCCTTTATATATTTCTGGGTTTACAGACGGTGAAGGTTGTTTTATGATATCTATAATAAAAGATAAAAAATATACATTAGGTTGACGTGTATCTTGTAGATTCGTTATAAGTTTAAACAAAAAAGACTTAAAAATACTAAATGGTTTTAAGGACTTTTTTGGTGCAGGTACTATTTCGTTTACGGGGGAAAACGCTGTCCAATATCGTGTTGAATCTTTAAAAGGTTTAGCTATTATAATCGAATCATTTCGATAAATACCCCTTAATAACTAAAAAACAAGCGGATCGATACATTATTTAAATCAGATTATTATTTAATTAAAAATAAAAGTCATCTGACAAATAAAGGAATCTTAGAACTTGTAGCTTTAAAAGCTGTATTAAATAGAGGTTTAAGCAAAGACTTAGGTGTAGCTTTTCCTGATATAGTTCCCGCTTTAAGACCTGAAGTATTATTATCTAAAGTTGTAGATCCTTACTGATTAGTAGGGTTTACTAACTTTTTTTTACATATATAATGATATATGTAAAAAAAAGTAATTGCAGAAGGTTGTTTCAGCGTTGTGATATTTAAATCTTTAACATCTAAATTAGGAGAGGGTATTAAATTAAGCTTTATTTTAACTAAGAGTAGTAGAGATAAAGATTTAATGAATAGCCTAATTTAATATTTAGGGTCTGGGTTTATAACTTCAGTTAATAGAGGAACAATTGATTTTAAGATTACCAAATTTTCTAGTATCGAGAGATATTATTATCCCATTATTTGAAAAATATCCTTTACAAAGTAGTAAAAATAAAAATTTTTTATATTTTAGTGAGGTGGTAAAATTAGTGGATAATAAAGCTCATTTAACTGAAAAAGGGTTCGAATCGAATTCGTATTATTAAAAATAAATACAGATTAATAAACAATAGCGTGATAAAATTTAGTTGTAAATATATAAGCATGATAAAATTGACTCGAGCGTACCAAGAAAAAGATAGTGTTTTCGAATGTGGTTTCCACTCGTTCTTAGGTCAAAATAGGACACAATTTAGTGTTTCTTTTTTTATCTTTGGACTATTGTTCTTACTCTTCGACCTTGAAATTCTTTTAGTCTATCCTTACGCTGTAAGTACAAACACTAACGATATTTATGGTTTAAGTATTATGTTAATATTCTTTGTGCTATTAACATTAGGTTTTGTGTTTGAATTAGGTAAAGGTGCTCTTAACATAGAGAGTAGACAATATAATTATAAAGAACTGGGTACTAATACAGAAGCCTTTATCTCTTTGTTACCAAACAAAGCAAAATAGGATCTTTTACTCAGTTAAGATTTTATTCAAAAAAATTTTGCAATTCTTATGCCCTTTGCAAAAATTATTAAAAGGATTCTCGTGATGGAACAGACTTTTGGAGAAAAGCTAAATCATTAGATGAATCAGATATAAATAATCCTTTTATCTAAGTTCAAGTTTTATATAAGAATGATCAATTTTTACAGCATACATTTTATGTATGTTTTTATCCAGAATTTATTACCTTACTATACATATGGTGAATATTAAAAGTATAGCTGATACATTATCATTCTATACGAAGTACAGGTATTTATACCTCTATTTGACGTATTTTTTCTTTTTTTTTTATAGATGTTATTATCATCTTTACTTTTAACTCCTATATTAGGTGTATTTTCAATATTCATTGGTAGGGAAAATAGTGCTTCATTAAGAAATATAAAATTAATAGCGTTAATTACATCTATCTTAAGTTTCTTTATATCATTAATAATCTTTATTTTATTTGACTTTAGTACAAATCAGTTCCAATTTGTGAAAGAATATCACGAAATAAGTCATTATGATTTTTATCTAGGTGTAGATGGTTTATCTATATATTTCATTCTATTAACTACAATAATTATTCCTATCTCACTAGTATCTAATTGAAAATCAATAACAAAAGATGTAGAATCTTATGTTATTATAGCACTGTTGTTAGAAACTTTATTATTAACGGTTTTCTTAGCATTAGATATTTTACTCTTTTACATCTTTTTTGAATCTATTTTACCTCCTTTATTTATATTGATAGGTATATTTGGATCAGATAACAGAGTAAAGGCTAGTTTTTACTTATTCTTATACACATTAATAACAGAAGTTTATAAGTGTAAAAGAGCCAAACTCCGGAAAAGCCCTAAAGCTTTATTAACCAAGGTAATAAAGGAAACTTTTTTACTGCCCCCGTTAATGACTGGGGGTATGGTAAGATCACTAAAGATTTCAGTAATGAAATGGGTTATCGCGGATCTAAATAAGATAAGGGTTACTTTATCTGTAAAAGAGCAACGAGTAGATGGTTCTTCAAAATCTAGAAATTTAGATTTTGTAAGGTGTACTCTAGTCGCTGGGAAACCAGTTTTAGGGAGAAAAATCCCTTTCCATCTTAATAACTGCAAAGTTGTAAGCGGGCTTTTATCACCAAGAGCTTTTATACATACAACTAAATCTATAGGAGATAATCTCACTCTAAGTAAACAAGTAAACAATATATTTGGAGAAAAAAACTCTAATATAAAATTAAACCCTTTATTTGTAACGGGGTTTGTAGATGCAGAAGGATGTTTTGCAATAGGATTATTCGTTAGTAGTAATTACAAAATGGGTTATCAAACTCAAGCAATATTCAAAATTACTTTACATAAAAAGGATTTTAATTTATTATCTCAGGTTAAAGATTATTTTGGTGTAGGAACTATTACGAAACATGGTGACACCACTATAGAATATAGAGTAAAATCTTTAAAAGATTTAGATTTAATTTTATCTCATTTTGAAAAATATCCACTTATTAGTCAAAAATGGTCTGATTTAGAACTTTTCAAGCTCGCTATTTCATTACTTAAAAATAAAGAACATTTGACTAAAAAAGGGTTTAATCAAATACTTGCCATTAAGTCTTCTATGAATAAAGGTTTATCTGAGGAATTACAACTAGTTTTCCCTGAAATAACTCCGGTAAACAGACCTTTACTTATCGATAAAGATGTGAAAGATCCTTATTGATTAGCAGGGTTTACTAGTGGTGAAGGATGTTTTTTTGTTTACATACGTAATAGTTCTACAACTAAACTAGGTAAATCTATCACTTTGAAATTTCATATTGCTCAGCACAGTAGAGACACTGAACTTATTAAAAAATTTATTGCTATTTTTGGTTGCGGTAGAATTGAATTAAATTTAGATAGATCAGTTGTGTATTTTGTGGTGACAAAGTTAGAGGATATTACTTGTAAAGTAATACCATTTTTTGACAAAGCTCCTATTAAAGGTGTTAAAACCTTAGATTATGAAGATTTTAAAAAAGTGGCTGTGTTATTAACCAAAAAACACCACTTAACTGAAAAAGGTATAAATGATATTAAGCTAATAAAATCTAATATGAATTTTCAAAGAGGTTCTGTTTAACAAATAACTACTACTAAACGTTATAATTTGCATTATATTCCATTACCCTCCAACGACTTCGTAGTTGGGGGTAGCGGGAGCTAGGGGTGGATTAAACCGTCTAGTACGGTGTGGATTGAAGTAACCCTAAATTAAAGATAAACTAAAGTCCTTTTTAAGGATATATTAGTTACGTGTTGGGTTCTTTATTTTTACTATTATCTATATTAGCAATGTCATCTATTATAAGTGCTACCGATTTGGATACTCTTTTTAAGGGAAATTTCATTTATTTAACACAACTTTTCTTATTTTATGGTATTTTTATAGCTTTTGCTGTAAAAACTCCTACAATTTTCCTAAATACATGACTTTTAAAGGCTCACGTTGAATCACCTTTAGGAGGAAGTATAATTTTAGCAGCTATTGTTCTTAAATTAAGTTTATATGGTATATTAAGACTAATTTTACCTGTTTTACCTAAAGCTTATATGGATTATACTTATATAATTTTCCTAATTGGTGTTATTACTATAGTATACGCTAGTCTTAGTACATTAAGAACAATAGATATTAAAGAACTTATTGCATACAGTTCTGTTTCTCATGCTGCAGTTTATCTTCTAGGTGTGTTCAGTAACTGTATACAAGGTATTGAAGGTGCTATTAATTTAGGGTTGGCTCATGGACTAGTTTCACCAGGTCTATTTATATGTGCAGGAGGTGTATTATATGATAGATCTTCTACAAGAGTAATCTCTTTCTACAGAGGAGTTACTCAAGTAATGCCATTATTTGCTATATTATTCTTTATACTATGTCTTGCTAACTGTGGAGCTCCTTTATCTTTAAATTTCATAGGAGAATTTTTATCATTATATGGGGTATTTGAAAGATCATCTTTATTTGGTGTTTTTGCAAGTTCTTCTATAATTTTCTCTGCAGCATACACTATATATATGTATCAAAGAATAGCTTTTGGTGGAGCCTATTCAAGAATGTTTACCTTTAGTATACCGGATTTAACTAAAAGAGAATTTACTATCTTATTAATATTAGTTATACCTACTGTTTTATTTGGTGTTTATCCTGCACCAATATTAGACGCTATCCATTATTCAGTTTCAACGTTAATTTACCTTTTTGACTGTAACATAGTTACTTGTGATGCACCAAATGGTTGAGCAAGTTACTTCCCACAGGATAATACTAGTTATTATCATACTGTTTTTGCTTTATACATATGAGCAGTACTTGTACCCTTAGCTATAGAAGTCTTTCACTTCAAAAAAAACAGTATAAAAATAAGGGTTATACGTATTTTAACTATAATGAGATACGGTTTAACTATACAAACTATCATTTTAGCTTTATATACACTGTATATTATTATTAACTTATTTCTTGTATTGGGTCATATTCTGTCTGTTGAGCTTACAAGCTTATTTTCAGAACACTATGCTCATGCTGGGGCAGATTCAGAATTTATCAGAAACAATAATCCTAATTTAAATGTTTCATTAAATACTAATTCTGGTTCTGGTGGTGGTAACCCAGACGGTCACCACCATCATCCGAGTTGTGTCTGTCCTCATGAGAATACGGTTGATATGCCAGCATCAGAAAGTCAAAATAATAATTGTTGTCTTTGTGGGAATGGAAGTCCGGATGCAGCTTGCGTAAGTTGTGACTGTCAGATGCATGACAGTTGTCTTGCAGAGACAACTTATGATTCTGTTTTACCAAACAATGGAAATAATGGAAACGATGGAAATAATGGAAACAATGGAAATAATGGAAACAATAATTAGTACTCTTCTATAAACAGATCATTTTGTCCTATTCTTATCTTTATTACAAGAGCAATAGTAAGATAAAACCTTTCTAACTCTACATTGTTAGTAAAATAATTGTTTTGTATACTTAACATGTTAAGTAATTACCTTACCAAGTAGTATAACATATCCCAGTAAATATGTTTATATTAACTGGAAAATTGCAATTAGATTTATATTTCTACTGCAATAAAGGGAGAAGATAAACAAATGTTTAGTAAAGCCCGCCAAAAATATTGTCGACCTTTTGCAAAAGACATAAAAATCCAAGCTAGCCGTATATCTAGATAAATTCTGGATTACAAGAACTATAGTTAAAGTAAGCCTACTTTATTTAAAACATGTTTTGTAAAAGTAATTTTTTAGTTAACTTGTTAAGCAAATTATATCGTATAACAAATCCCATTGACAAAAATGGAATTGCACTCTTCACCGGGTGAAGAGAGCAATGGGGAGCAACCTTTTCTTAAAGCCCCATAAAAAATTTTTTTGCTTCGATTCGCCTTTATTTTAAAATATATAATCTATGCGATTTAAATAGATAATTAACTTGATTTATTAAAATATACTTTTTAACTAAATGTAATTTTAAGATCATTATTCTAAATTTAAAATGTTATATTTTCCAACAATTATCTCTGTTCTTGAAGTATTGGCTGTTACTGTACCTGTTTTATTAACAGTAGCTTTTGTAACTATAGCTGAGAGAAAAACAATGGCTAGCATGCAAAGAAGACTGGGACCTAATTCAGTGGGTATTAAAAATCACGTAGTAACCCCCCTGTTATTATAGATTCTGTACTAAATATCCTTTTAAAAATATAAATTACATTAACACTTTTTCTATTCGCCAGTTTCATACTTCAAATTCTTATTCATAAAGCAATAGGAAGATCTTAGATAGTTTATTAACTAGTAGACTTGCTCCTGCTATACCCTTTGCTCACCCTGTTTTAATTACTTGTGATGATATTTTAAATTTAGCAGTAAAAACAGAATTTTTTAATAAGCTTTCAGACTTAATAACTGAGAAAAAAGATAATGACTTAGGGGTTATATATATTTTTACATATAAACAGGATCCTAACTTTTACTACATAGGTAAAACTACTAGTTTGAGAACTCGTTTGGGTAATCATTTATCTAAGTATAAATTTGATAAGTTTCATGTTATATCTAGAAATTTAGGATGAGAGAACTTTTCTTTAAGTGTTATTGAAATTAATAACTATTCTAAGTTAATAGAACGTGAAAATTTTTATCTTTGTCATTATAAGCCTTTATTAAACACTCTTTTCCGTTCTTTTTACTCTGCAGACATTAATAAAAAAATGAGTTTGTTTGATAATATTAAAGCTTTGAAAACAACTGAAAATTTAGCTACTAATATAGAAGAGCAAACTTTAATGAATGATACTAGTTATATGGAGGAAGGTGCACTTGCGCTAGACTCTACCTACGGAAATAAGGATATTAACAAAAAACCCGCAAAATTTACATATCCTGTTTGAGTTTATAAATGAACAGATGATAAGTTATTAGACCCTTATTTTATAAGATATAATGATAGACAATCTGTTAGTGAAGCCTTAGGGGTAGCGGTTAAAACAATTAACCGTTATTTAGATACTAAACTACCTAAGAAATTGTTTTTTAAAGATGAGTATTATTTATTTTTTACTTATGAAATAAAAGATTTAGTTTCTTTATCTTTAGATATTCAAAATACAATATCTTTAGCTAAATCGTCTAAATTAATATTTAACTCTAACATCGCTAAAGAGGTATGGGTTTATACTGTAGATTGTGATAATAACATACTTCTTTTAAACAATGAACCTTTCAAATCTTTAGGTGAAGCGGGAGCTTTTTTATGTACTGGTTCAGCCACTATTGTTTATTACTTGGATAATTTTAAAATTTATAAAGATTATTATTTTTTTACTAATGCTTTAGACACTGAGGATATGAATATTTTATTGGAGCGTCATTCTTTAAACAAAAGTTCTACTCCTAATAAATCGCAAGTTAAAGTTTGAGTTTATGATTGTGAAACTTTAACTTTATTAAATAATACATCTTTCCCTTCCATTCAAGCTGTTATGGATTATTTAAAAGTTGGGCGTAGAACTGCACTAAAGTACATAGATTCCGATGAGATTTTAAAATCTAATGGAATAATGGTATATTTATATAGCCAAGAAATAAGTAAAAGTAAAGCGGACAATTTAAGACAAAACTTAGATATAAATATATCTCAAGTAAAATCTGAGAATATTTGAGTATATAAAAAACAGGGTAACCATTTAGGCTTATTCTATGATAATCCGTTTAGTTCTATTAATCAAATAAATAAAGTTTTAAATATATCTAATCATACTATTAAAAAATATCTAAACACAAATAATTCTTTTAAAGATTTTTACTTTTACAGTGTAAAGATAGAAGATAGAAATTTATTAGATTCAGATTTGTTTGATTCAGTGGAAAGTAATAGAAAGACTATTTGAGTTTATCGTGAAATGCTTCACCGAGAAGATGGAAAATTAACTTTTGAGTTAATGAACTCTAAGCCGTTTGATACTATAACTGAAGCAGCTAAAGAACTAAAAATTAGTGATATGACAATAAACAAATACTTAGATTCCTTTTCTGTATATAAAGGATTATACTTTTTTAGTAAAGCAGAATCTGAAGAATCTATTCTAAGTAATGTAATGGAAACTAAAAAAGGTATATGAGTTTATATGAAATTAAATGATAGTTTGGTTTTATTAGAAAATCAGCCATTTAAGTCTAAATGGACAGCCTCTAAGTCATTAAAGGTTAGTAATAAAAACATAGATAAATACTTAGATACTGGTGAATCACATAAAGGCTATTATTTCTTTAGTAAAAACCAGATGAATTAATATTTAATTATTTGCTTCACTATGTTGACAATAAAAGGATATTTACGTATAAATTTTTATAATGCAGTGGGTTATACTAATGGTAATCTTACCTTTAAAAGATTTTATCATTCTTCTTGTGGTGATTTGAGAGAACTATACCGTAATAGAATACCTCCTGTAATGGAATTTTCGGATCATGTACTTTTTACTTGTACTGATTTGCTTAATTCATCTTTGGTAAACTCTTTCTTTAAACCTTTATAAGGTAAAGTTGTAAGTGTGTGTAAAGATTTATTATGCTCAGTTACTCTTACTTTTAATACATATTTCAATCGACTAAAGAATACTCCGTTCGAATCATTTTCCTTTATTAATAAAATTAACGAATGTTAGATATTTTAATACTTTTAACCAAAAGTTTATATAATGACTACGTGGGTTCATAGACAGTGAAGGAAGTTTTCATATTGAACCCAATAATAAGGGTCGTTCTTATAGATTTAATTTCCAAATTGTGTTGCATATAGATGACATGAAAATACTACACTTTATTAAGAGTAATCTTGATACTGGAGAAGTTAGAGATAGAGGTACCAACGCTATTTTCACAATAAGGACTCAAAAAGGTATAGCCAAATTAATAGACATTTTATCTAAAAATTCATTGAACTCTAAAAAATATCTAGGTTTTTCCGATTTTAAAAAAGCATTTGAACTATATACTAGCTTTGAAGTTAAATCTCCCGGAGTTAATTTTAGAAATAACCCGTATTAAAAATGGTATGAACAGAGGTAGGACCAATTTTTCTATGCCTATCGAGCATAGTTATCGAATTACTCCTTATTGATTACTTGGGTTTGTAGAAGGTGACGGTTCATTTTTCATTCGAAAAAAAATTATCCATTGTATTTCTCTATCGTTCAACATTCTAGAGATTATGAATTAATGAATAAAATAGCGGATTTTTTTTATACGATTTACCTTTTATTAATAAAGAAACGATGCGGAAGAGTAGTATAAGAATAAGCCAGTCTTCTGTTCCAGATGACTCACCATCTTCATCGTTAGGTGAGGATTACCCTAAAAACCTTGTTACTTATCTAATAATTGATCACACTTATTTAATAAAATTTGTAATTATTCCTTTTTTTAGCTCTATGACATGACGTACTAAAAAACAATTAGATTTTGAAGATTTCTCTTTAATATTTAAGTTAAAAGAACAAGGTCATCATTATACTCATCGAGTCGAAAGTTTTAATAGATTCCTTTATAGGACAGATGAATAACAATAGACTTTCTACTTTATGTGGTTTACCTAGAGAAGATAGGAAGGTTTTAATTTCGCAAGCTAACATTATTTTACAAGGTCCCTCTAATTATAAAAAAAGAGATAGGGGGGGAAAACTTTTATTATATCTGAAAATAAATGACTAACTACTAGAAAAGGTGTATTCTATGAAATTAGGGATCTTAATGGTAATGTTCTTATTACATGTAACTCAATTTTAGCTGTTATGGATTTTCTAGGAGTGTCTCGTTATATAGTTTTAAAAAAATTAGAGAACGGTGAATCAATTTTATGAGTTAAGGAAAATCGTTTAGTTTCTATCCGAGAATTAGAAAAGTAGGGAAGGGAGTCATGTCACACTACGGAGGTTGGATATATGTTTAGATATAAAAAAGATCCTAATATTTTTTATATAGGGAGAACTAAAGATTTTTACAAAAGATTTAAAGATCATGTGAATTCTGAATTAAAGGATAGATTTCATAAATTTGCTAACTCAACTGGTTGAGATAATTTTGAATTTTCTATTGTTGAGGTATGTGATCTTAATATCCAAGAAGATAGAGAAAACTTTTACTTGCAAAAATACTTACCTGTATTAAATACTATCTTTAAAAGTAATTTTGGTCAAATACAATCTTATGATTCTTTATATGAGATATTAAGACTTAGAAAATTGCAATTAGATTTAGATAAAAAATATATAGGTATAAATCTTTATCTTTATGAATATTTTAATGGGCAAGTTAGTACTAATTATAAAAGATTTAGCAGTATAAATGAGCTATCTAAAAATTTAGGTATAGCTAGGGAAACTATTAGTGTGTATTTAAATACATATGTGCCCTATAAAGATTTTTTATTTTAACGAATAAAATAGAATCTTTTGATTTAGTAGATAAATTAATTAAGGATGCTATGCATGGATTAAATTTAAATCATAATTTACCAAAAAAAAAATCTTAATGTATTTTATAGAATCTAACGGTACTGTAATTAAAACTGAATTAGAGTCTAAAACTGCAGTAGCTAAATTATTAGATGTGCAATATTTAGTTATTACTAATCATATAGATAAATGAATAAAAGGAGGTATTAATGGTTATTATTTATTTACTCATGAATTAAGTAGTCTAGATTTAGAAAAACTAATTGAATTCTCATCATTAAGAAAAACTAGTAATTGTACAGTATGAGCTTATAATGCTATAACTTTAGAATTAATTACAAATTCATTAAGTAGTCTTCAAAAGCAGCTGAATATTTTAATGTAGACTATAGATCTGTATTAAACCATTTAGATACTGAATTAGCTACTAAAAAAGGTGAGAATTTAGTTTACTTTTTTAGTGATGAGTTGACTAATTTAAAGAAAGAAGAATTACTAAATAATTTGAAAATAGCAAAAATGAGACTACTTCCATTTGAGTTTATAAAAAATGGAGAATAAATTAGTTTTAATAAACTCTAATACACCTAGTTTTAGTTCAAAACATTTAGCAGCTAAAGAATTAAATATAAGTACTAAAACAATTAGTAAATACTTGAATATTCATAAAGACTATAAAGGATTGTATTTTTATAGTATTAAAGTGTAAGAATTTAGGTAAAGTGTAAGAAACTTTATTAAGCCCTTAGTGAAAGAAAACCTTTGCTATAAATCATCAAATTGACGGGAAAGCCCTAAAGCTATTTCAACCAAGCAAGTATGGTAACATAATTTGTGGCACAGGTAATGACTCGTGGTATGGTAAAATCGAAATAGATGCACGAAAGGAAATGGGTAATCCGCAACCAAGCAGCATAATAGTTTTATATTCTTATGGTGTGCAGTCCATCGACTAAACGGTGATTGGCTAAATTATTATTAATAATGCTTAAGATATAGTCAGACCCTACTTGAAAAAGTACAGGATATGTATTTTATATATATCCGTTAAATGGATAGTTCGCTATTTAGGGAGAAAGTCCCCAAGCTTTGCCTGTTTTATGTATATAAATGGCTAAATGGGGATATTCGTGATATGGTCTACTTCAAGCATTTGCTGATGCTCTTAAACTTTTATTAAAAGAGTATGTTTCTCCTACACAAGCCAATATAGTATTATTTTTCCTTGGTCCGATTATAACTTTAATCTTTTCATTACTTGGATACGCTGTAATACCTTGACTAACAGAAGGTATAACAGGTTCAATTTCCCTGTATTAATAGAAAACTTTTATTATGTATATGTATTCTGGTATTTCTCTTCATAAGTATGAGATATAAGGCTAGCAGTCAAAATGTTTTTTTGAATAGTACAACTCTATTAACTATAGTTGTATTAGTTTTTATGTTGTTTAACAGTTACTTAGATCTGCTTTACTGTTATGAAGCTTCTCTGGTTCTCTGCTCAGGTATTTACCCTATAACATCTTTATCAAAGATAGTAACCACAATCTGACTAGAAATATGACAGATTCTGAATTTAATCAATTATTTACAGGATTTATTGATGGTGAGGGGTATTTTTATATTTCTATGACTCAAAACTCTGTAATTGGGTTTAGATTTGGTATCCACCTACATTTGGATGATATAGAAACATTGGAGTTTATTAAGGATAAGTTGAATTGTGGTGTTATTTCTACCAATCATACATCAGGATCAGCTAAATTTGAATTAAATAATCTTAATGACATTAGAACTAAATTGATACCTCTGTTGGATAATTTTCCTTTTAATGGGGTAAAATACTTAGATTACTTAGCATTTAGAGAAGGGATAATTATAAAACTTAACGAAGAGCTATTAAAGCATAAAAAACATGAGTTAATACTAGGATTAAAAAATAGTATGAATGCTAAGAGAGTAGATTTTGAAATGCCTTTTGCGCATAAAATAACTATAACACCTATTTGACTTTTAGGACTTATTGAAGGGAAGCTTCATTCTCTATATCTAAATCTAACACTCTTAATACTACTTTCTATCTTTGCCTTACTTCTGCTCAAGCTCCTTTGGTTAATGCAATAAAAGATTTTTAATTTCTCATCTTATTAGGGAGGATATTCTTAAATTACCACTAGATTACCAAGATAGTATTAGAAAGGTAATCGGTGTATACAGCCGTAAGGAAAGAGGAAATTCTAAAGCATTTATTGAACTAGTAGTTACACAAACAGGATTCCTTGTGGATAAACTAATACCCTTGTTATCGAGTCTTACTTTGCAACAAAAAAAGTACAAGGATTTCTTAGATTGAGCCTTCATTAATTCTTTAATTTACAAAGGTAAACATACTACGGGGAAAAGGTAGAGAACTTATCATTAAAATAAGTAATGGTATGAATATCGTCTTACAACCTTTAGAGGGGTAGAGCAGAAGAATTACCTCGAAGTTTAATAGATGAAGTATTAGATATGGAGGATGTTTATATTAAAGGAGCGGATGGGCTACGTGTACACGCTACTAATACAACAAAATTAGTAAGTGGACAATCTTTTACATCGCTGCTTATAAATTAAATGGTGAACGTATCATCTTTAAAAGCTCTTAAACGTGTGCAGACTATTTTGGAGTTACTTCTGTAACTGTAAACAGTAGAATATCTAAGAGATTGCCAATTAGCTACAAAAATAATATAGATTATACACTGACACGTATACCATTATAACATATGCAGGGAACTGTTATACCTTAGGACTATAGGGTTATATAGACAAATTCCGGGGAACCCCTAAAGCTTCTGGTACCAAGCCATATATGAAAATATATGAGTGGCTGAAGTAATTACTCAGAGAAGGTAATAAGCCAGATGATTCTAATAACTTTTTTATGTTTCGTAGGCTTAATTCAGCAAAGCTTAGAAACATACATAAGTAACTAGGTACTAGAAATAGGAATGGGCAATCGCGGATCTAAATCAGTTGTAATATAATATTCTGCAACTGTAAAAGAGCAACGAGTAAACGTCTATAGATATTTAAAGTTTTCCGCAAGCTTGTGTGGATCTTTGTAATATATTTAAGATGTACTCTAATGAGCTTAGTAATAAGCTATTGTTAAATTTTGTATAGAAAATTTTTTACGATTCACCATTAATTGGTTTTAATTCTTTAAATGTTAATACTCGTCGTTATTATGCTACATTAAGTAATAATAAAGATAAAATTGACGATCTACAAATCGATCCTTTATTTATTACAGGGTTTAGCGATGGTGAAGGTTGTTTTTCTTGCAGTCTTAAAAGTTCTTCATATAAATTTCGTTGAGAAGTTCAACCAGTTTTTCAAATTCAAACTACATTCTAAAGATTATCCGATTTTATTAAGAATTCAACATAGTTTAGGTGGAATTGGTAATGTAAGTAGTAACCAATCTTCTTGTGCCTTTAGAGTCAAAAAAATTTAGTGAGCTAATAGAATCAATGGTTTTTTTGATAAATATCCTTTAATATCTCGAAAAGAGGAGATTATTATTTAAACAAATTCTATCTATTATTAAATTGAAAGAACATTTGACTTTACAAGGTATACAAAAGATTATTAATATAAGAGCAACCTTAAACTTTGGTTTATCAAAAGAATTACAATTAATGTTCCCCTAAACTGTTCCAGTTTCACGTCCTTTAAGAGAAACCTGTGTAATACCACATTCACAGTGAATAGCTGGGTTTACTACCGCTGAAGGTAATTTTTTCTATTTCTAGCTTTTTTTTTTTTAATTTATATAAATTAAAAAAAAAGCTGGACAAAGGTATCTTTAAATCTCTATTATTTAAAATTACTCAGCATGAAAAAGATGAGGTATTACTAACTGCAATTAAAGAATATTTTAATTGTGGATATTGTTATTTAAGAAAAACAGAAAATACAATGGATTTTAAAGTTACAAAATTTTCTGTAGTTAATGAAATAATTATACCTTTATTTATTAAAAATCCGATATTAGGTGTTAAATCCCAAGATTTCCATGATTGATGCTTAGTTTCGGAGATAGTAAATAAAAGAGAACATAAATTAGAAAAAGGTGCCTTAAAAATAATTGAAATTCAAAGGGAATGAACAGGGGAGAAGTAAATAAACTTTTCTACAAAACTTTTTTTTTGTATGGTCCTGGTTTAGTGCTACTAGATTATAATCTGGGTATATTATATATGTTAGCTATGTCTTCATTAGCTACATATGGAATTCTGCTGGCTGGATTATTTATTAGTCCCACACACCCGTGAGGGTGTTGTTGCAAATCGGGCGAATTTCGAGAAAGACTTACTTTAAGTCAACTCGAAGCGAAACATGTATTTATTTTCTTAGCACACCATAGGGTTATATTTTTCCTCCTCGGAGTGGGAAAATGGTGCATAAGAGTGTACTTTCCTATAAAGTCCGGTCGTGTACTTTATAACAAAGTCCTTTTATTTTAAGCATGAACGTTCAACGACTAGTAGATGAGTAGATAAGAAATACAATAATTCTACCACGAGCGCCCGAAGTCTTGTTTTATTTTTTTATTTTATTATCAAAACTTTTATTTTCAAATAAAAGCTTACAATTGTTTATGGCCTGACTTTGTTTTTTTATTTTTTTTATATATAGCGGAAATTAGTCCTGATTGTGATTATATTTATAGCAGTAGTGTTTTCTTGTCTTTTCAAACACGAACTAAATTAGACATAAGAAAATATTACACTACTCTGGTTACTGAGAATGACATTACCAAAGATTTACAAGCTTTACACTCAATATACATTAGAGAACTATACAAGGATAGAGAGGGTCCAGTAATACCTTTGATCGTGATTTAATTTTAGCAACTTGTCACCATTGTTTAGACAAGAATAAAAAATCTGAGTTTTTAAAAGAGTGAGGACATAAAGGCTGTATTTACATCATAGAATATAAGTATAACCCTTTTATTTATTACATAGGTAGAACAACTATGTTTAAAAGAAGATTTAGTAATCATCTTTTAGCTAATTCTAATAGCAAACTACATGTCTTTTGAAGCTAGTTGGTTGGGAACATTTTAACATTTCTATTTTAGAGGTTTGTTCTTCTGAAGAACAGGGAGCAAGAGAGAATTACTACCTTCAGAAATACTTACCTTTATTGAATACTACTTTTTCTTCGAAATTTACCGAATCTGCTATTTATTCCAGTTTAACTAGTAAATTAGCCGCTCTTAAATCTACTCCTTATTCTTATGTTTCTGGTCAACCTATCCCTGTTTATGTATATGAGGTATATGAAACATACATAGATGAAATATGTGTTAAATATAGTAGTATCACGGAAGCTAGCAGTAGTGAAAAGATTGCTAGAGGTACTTTAGGAATGTTTAGGGATACTAATGTACCGTTTAGAAATAAGCTATACTACTCGAAACCTATTATAGATTTTGAATTAACATTTAATTTATTTAAGACTGCATCTAGTGATCTAAACCTTAATAGTAATATAGCTAAACCGGTTTGAGTTTACAATGCCAAAACCCTAGAATTAATAAAAGGTAGCCCCTTCCCTTCTAAAACCCAACCATCCGTTTCTGTAGGTATTAGTCGTAATGTAATAACCTATTTTATAGATACTTGGAAAGCAGAAGGAGTGAAAGGTACTTATTTATTTAGTAGACCACTTGAAGCTAAAGAAGTGAAAAATCTTATGGAATCTTCTCATACACTAGAACTGGGTAATAAAATAAAAGTTTGAGCATATAATGCTAAAACACTTGAATTAGTTAATAATTCACCGTTTTCTAGTTTACTTTCAGCTGCTAATCATTTCAAAGTTAATTATCGTACCATTACTAGGCATTTGGACACGAAATTAGCTAGTTCTCAAAATAAAATTCTTGTATATTTTTTTACAAAAGAAATAGATTCAATTCTAAAAGTGATCTCTATAAAAACATAAATAGAGCTCACTATGCTCGTACGGAGATATGGTGTATAGATTGGATGAGCACGGAGTTTTAAATTTAATACCCCATCAGCCATTTAAAACTAAACGGAAGCTATTCGTGTTCTCAAGATTCACATTACTGTATTGAATAAATATTTGGATTCTTCTGAAATATACAAAGGATTTCTTATCTTCAGTTCTCCACAAAATTCTGAGGATAAACTTGAATAGATAAAATATATATATTAAACGTAAAAACTTTGTCACAGTTCCATTCTTTTGTAAATTTAGCATAGAAGGCTTATAACCTAACCTACTAGCTTAATTATGAAATATATACATAAACAAGACTATGATATAGTCTGAGCCATCTTGTGAGAGATGGATGTAAGAGATAAAGAGCTTTGCGTTAACAACACTGGATCAGCTAATTCTAAATATGCTTTTTAGGGTCTTTAAGAAGTACAGCTCAATTAATTAGTTATGAATTAATTTTAAGTTCTGCTATACTTTTAGTAGTATTATTAGCAGGTAGCTTAGACATAACTGTTATTATAGAAGCTCAAAGAGCTATTTGATATGTAGTACCTTTATTTCCTATATTCATTGTGTTTTTATAGGATCTATAGCGGAAACAAATAGAGCACCATTTGATTTAGCAGAGGCTACTTACTAGTAGATTTGGCCTCTTTAAAGATCACAAATTGCTGGAAAACCCTTTATTATTAAGGACAATCAGCAGGAAACTTTATAAATAATACCTTTTATAAAATCTTCAGAGACTAGACGTGATCATTTAATATTTATTATTAAATATGATATAGTCCAACCTTATATGTAAATATAAGATTAATTATGAAACGCAATTCATATATAAATGTAAATTATCATCCTATTAACTATTTACAAGGTAAATATAAATGTAAATTAGTTCATCGTAGATCTTTTTCCACTTTAAATAAAAATCCAAACCCTGGAGCGGAGCGCCCCCTATACCTATTTTAGTTATTAATCTAAAAGATAAAGATTCTATTTTATCCTATAGAGATTTATTAAAAGATAAAGGGTATTTATTCTATTTTAATACCGTAAATGGTAATCAGTATATTGGTAGCGCAAAAGATGTTAATATAAGACTTAATGAACATTTAAATAATAAGAAATCTAATATTGCTTTGCAAAGAGCAATAGAAAAATATCCATTAGATAAATTTAATATTTATGTCTATGAGTATTTTACTTATGAAAGTAAAATAATTAGTTCTAAGGCTTTAACAGATTTAGAAACAAGTTATATTTTAAAATTTAAGAAATCTTTATAACTTTAAAGCTACAGCTACAAGTATGTTAGGTTATAAACATACAGAAGAAGCTATAGAAAAATGATCGAAACGTTTTGAAAATAAAGAGAATCACCCTATGTATGGGAAAACTCATACAAACGAAGCTTTAACTTTAATTAGTAAAAAAGGGTATTAAACCCTATGTATGGTAAAACTCATAAAGAATCTACCATAAAAATTATAAGTGAAAAAATGAATAAATATCCATTAGGTGTAGGTGTTTTTTGATTTAGATGGGAATTTAAAATGAAAATTTAAGAATAACGTAGAGTTAGCTAAACACTTAAATATTTCTAAAGTTACGGTAGGAAAGTATTTGAATAATAATCTTGTATACAATAAATTTTATAGATTTAGACCTATACAAGATTAGTTTCTGTTCTGTTCTGTGGAATCAGAACTTGTAAGTGGGTTTATGACAGAGCATTCAGCTGTTATTTTTGTATTTTTTCTTTTAGCTGAATATGCTAGTATTATTCTTATTTGTATTTTAAATAGTATATTATTTTTAGGTGGTTATCTGTTTGACTTTAACTATTATCTATATCCTTACTTTTATTTAGTGCAATTTATTGCAGGATAGTTATATGTATCTAACAGAAAATGAAACTAATTTTAATGTAATTGACTTTGATAATTACAATTCAGTAATAGGAACAACTATAAGTGGTGTGGTAATAGGACTTAAAACTTGTGTAATGATCTTTACTTTTATCTGAGCGAGAGCCTCATTTCGCGTATTCGTTACGATCAGCTTATGTCCTATTGTTGAACTGTTTTATTACCAATAGTTATTGCATTTATTATACTAGTCCCTTGTATATTATATAGTTTTGAAATAATGCCTTGTAATATACCTTTATTATAAATTAACCAAAATTTATGTAAATAAATTTTTAATTATAAATTTAAATGTGTTATGTATTTAAATATAATACAACAAAAAGTTTTTTGGATATATAATATACTCTAGTCTCCAAAGGGAGAGAAGATAGTATATCTTTTATATATAAGTATATAGTAACTTTTCTAAAATTTTTTCTATGTATTATAAGTATTCTATTAACATAGATCCTATAATAGAAAAGAAACTAAAAAACTATCTAAATATATAAAAAATATTTAGTATGGAAA